>CANYBF012206962.1:0-16535 GCA_948192965.1 Dalechampia spathulata
TGAGGGAACTTACCCGTTCGGGTAAGTTAAGGTAGCGAAATGGGTAAACTACTTACCCGTACGGGTAAGGAACATACCCGAATCGCTTCCAAAACTTACCCGTACGGGTAAGTACCCAAAATGACAAAAATGCCCCTAGGACAACCCTAACTTGAATCCTGGAGTGCATTGGGACAAACCAAGATGCCCGTGAAGGCAAAATGACGAGGAGATAGGCTCGATTCATCCCAATCAATTCGACCGGTCCAAAATTAGGGTGCGACACTTACTCTCATATTTTACCATTATTATGTCTCCCTGCCTTAAGCTAAGGAACTACTTTAATCTTTTATTAGTATATGCTGAGGGAACATATTTCTACTTTAATTCTCTTTGAAAATTATCCTAGGTCAAGATTAATGGTTTTATTGTACTATTGGGTACCATCTTCCACCATTTATATGCATTATCCTACAATAATGAAAGGGCATGCTCAAATTTCATTAGATTTATACAATCAAGCTTCCTTAGTACCCATCTGGTATGCTTCAACCATATCTCGATAACATATATGTTTATAGTGATGGAAAAATTGGTAGTCCCATATAATCTTAATTTCTTGAAATCTTTTTTGTTTAACTCATTTTCAGGTACTTATGGCCATATGTGTATAATCGGGGTCATCTGACCCTACAACATCCATAAAAGATTAGCTATCTTGGTAGCTATCACATTGACTGTAGATATCATCAGGTGTTCTGTAAGAGGCACCCTCTAAATTTGGTCACCCTACTTTATTAGGCCTTATTTAGCCTCATCTTTATTACTAGTCTCAGATGTACCCATAAATGGGTTAAGATTACCTTTGCTTTTATCCTTAACTATCATAACCCTATTAATCATTTCTACTATCTTTATTATAAAATAAAGAGGATCTGACTAGTCAGTATCATGATTGTAATGTTATTTCTAGCTATGCAACATATCATTTATAGGTAGTAAATGCAAATTACCGGACAACTCCATATTAAGTATTTCAAGCTAACTATATCTCTGATACCACTCTAACATATCATACTTGATCGATGAAACATGCTCTTCTAGAATGATTAATAAATATCATATCATTAGAAATGCATAAATCACCTTACAAGGGATATGTAATTTTTTAAAATTTTGATAAAATATACCAAGTTTATAAATTTAACCATGAATTTTACTACTTATGGCTTTGCATAATCACGTGTTTGTATAAATATATATATTTTTTTTTTCTCATAATTACGACATATCGTCAAATAACTATTGTATGCATCATGTATATAACATAACCAAGCCATACATTTAGCCAACCATACATAATTTTAGCGTTACATATTATATAAAAGTAAAAAATATTATACTATCGATAAAATGTATAATAATAATTGCATAATTAAAAATCCATTAACAATATGTTTGTGGGCAAGGCTTTCATTGTGACATAAAGTAAGACTTACGATAAATAGCAGTAAGGACCTGCTTAGAGTGAAAGGGCGGTCTTCCCAAGAAGCTCCCTCGAGGAATGATACAAACCCTCATAAGGTTGCAAGATAGAGTCACCATCAAATAGTTCCAAATTTTGGTTCAACCAATCCATAGCATGAGTGCTAAGTTAAACCCTTAAGAGATGGGTTTGGATGGTGAAGATTTATTCTTTTAGAGTTTCAAGTTCAATTTTACCATCTTAACCGGTTAATTGACCTAGGAAAGCATATAGACATTCATAAACATGAACAAATCACACATCATAACATAATAACAAGTATAACAGAAATAAAGTAAGCATAGCAGCAGGGTAGCAAAGCATAGAAATAATGGTCTGTAGAAAGGGAGATAAAGAGATAGAGGATACATGCAGAATACAGCTAAACATACATGCATAGGGAAACGAATAAAATAAAGGCCTATTTTATTAGATAAATGAGATGTTAAACAACATCTCCACCATTCCACCTAGGGAAATGAAATGTGGTCTTGGTTGATACAAATGAAAAATAAACAAGCAAACAAAGCAAATAATCAATGTTAGCTAACAAAGAAAATATGGGGACATGATTAATCAATTTGATACTATGAGGAAGCATGAATCAAGAATCAAGGTCCACTAAATGTGTTGGCAACATTCATGAAAAATGAGGTAATTAACATGACTTGGATTATTAAAATATTATAAAAAAGAAAAAAAACTCTCAAAGTCACTCTAATAAGTTATTTAGGCTTGATTTACTTTCCAATTCACTCTTAATCATCCATAATTACAATGAAACAAATTATATGGCTTTAATTTGAAAATCAAGTGAAAAAGTAATTAAAAATCAATTTTTAAGAAAAAATTGATCATAAACCCAAAATTGGAAGATTCCAAGATCATTAAGTGTCACACAGAAATGAATTAACATTTAATTTGGACTAATCATGTCAAATCATAATTAAAATGGTATTTAATGCAAAAAAAATTGATTTTATAATAAAAATCAATAAAATTGATCATGAAAATTAAAATTGGAAGACTCCAAAATCCTCTAGCATCAATTGAAGATAAATTCAACATCCAATTCAACTTTAATCATATTAGTTACAATTCAATCAAATTAAAATGTCATTTAAATTAAAAATTAATTTTAAAGCCAAAATTAATGAAATTATATCAATGTATGATGAATTTAGATTATTGTAAAATCTCAAATGCTATTGAAGACTTTGATTTGAATAAAAAAATGATTGAAAATGAGTGAAAATTCATGAAATAGTGAAAATCCACATGCAACATGCATAACACATTATGTAATGTATGCAAGATGTTACCTAGATAAGGTAATGAATGCAACATGTTATGTGATGTGTGCAGTATATACTATAATATGTATCATACATCACAAACTAGAAAGAAAGAAAATGAGAATTTTAGAAAAAAAATCATAAATAAGGTACGAGGAGGAAAATCAAAGTTTAGGACTGCCACATATCATATTAAGTCATTAAATGACTTAAATGCTACTGTTGCATTCTAATAAAGCCAAAGCATAATCAAAATCATAAATCCATCATAAAACCCATAAAAATAGAATTATAGAAGATGAAAAATGGCATTCCAAGACTCACCTAAGGCAAAGTAAACTTGAATCTTCTTAATCTCGTATTAAGCAAAGGATTTAATAAACAAATTTGTTTTAATTAAGTATTAATTATATGATTAATTACTGAGAATTAATTTTGGTAGAGTTTAGGAAAGTTTCTTGATTTTCAAATTTTTTCTAATAAATTCCCAAGTCATATTTATAGAAAAAAAGTTGGGAGTTACTTGGAATAGGTAAGTAATATAGGATTCTGAGATTTTTAATGCAATGTATGCAATATGTTATGTAACATGCATAATACATTGGCCATATCTACCTAACATGCACAACATGTTGTAGATATACTCTGTAACATTCATCCTTCATAATTCATACCTTGTAACATGCACCACTCATAGTGCATGCCTCGTAACATGCACCATATGCCTATTGGACTCTAAATATGTCAAAATGGCATGGAGGCATATGGCACATGTTAGATTTGGATGGGAAATAGATGATTCATGTTATGCATTTCACTTAATATGTAAAACTTATTGTAGAATGTGCTTTGCATATCAAAGAAAAGGATATAAAATGTTCCATATTCCACACACCAAAAGTAACATGCTCCATATATCAAACATACTTGTGAAAGGCTAAAATGCATGAATGCAAGCCAGGTTTGATAATGGCGACTTATATGAAGCTATATCAAAGAAAACCCTAAATATGTAATGTATGGGTGTAAATTCAAAGTCTATAGTTTACCCCTTGATTATGATCATTTTAGAGCAACATCAGCAAAACTTGTTAAAATGAGACATGATCATAACATGAATTTTCACATAAAGGCAAAGATGATACCTGACTAATGCTCATGTTGAGGCTTGCTACTCCACTAGAGATTAGATATGATTTATTAAGGAGAAATATGACCACTAAGGACTAAGTATGATCTATTAGGGATGTAATGTAACTAAATAAGGATGCTCATATCTAGGCTTGTGATCCAATGTGGCAATTAGGAGCACAATAATCAGGAAAGGCAATCAAGGCCAATAAAAAAAGCAATGCTCATGCCAAGGCTTGCAACCCAAAGATCAAAGCTAACTCCCTAGGGATACTCATATTGAGACTTATAACCTAGTATCACCGTTGGGTGCCTGATGCTCAGGCAAGCAATCAAAGCTTATCAAAAAGCAATGCTTAAGTTAAGGCTTGAACCTAATTTTGCCACTAGGTGCTTAATGCTCAGGCAAGATGATCAAATCTGATCAAAAAGCAATGCTCATGTTGAGGCTTGAAACTCAATTCTGCCACTAAGAGCTTAATGCTTAGGTGAACAATTAATATTGATTGGTGATTAACTATTGGGTCGATAGCTTTTCTACGAGGCTCAAAATCACCTGAAGTATGAGTTCAAATGCCTGGTGTAAGGGTTTAAGAATCAACTGCTTGATTCAATGATCACTATCAAATCAACTGATCAACTATAGAACTTGGGTGATAAACTATTGGATCAGGATCAACAATTGTTGGTTCAATCATGAACAACTATTGATTCTATGCTTCTGTCATCTTAGATCTCCCTTACATCTCCAAAGAT
The DNA here is from genome assembly GCA_948192965.1 of Dalechampia spathulata. Taxonomy (NCBI): domain Eukaryota; kingdom Viridiplantae; phylum Streptophyta; class Magnoliopsida; order Malpighiales; family Euphorbiaceae; genus Dalechampia; species Dalechampia spathulata. The sequence goes on from CANYBF012206962.1 coordinate 4,687, forward strand.
AGCATTTGGGACCCACTACCTTAGCTTGACACTTTTTGATTAACGATTTAATCAATAATCAAATGTTTGACTAAATCTTATCATCTATAGGATCAATTTTCTGTCTATGATAAATATAAAATATAATTTATTAATCAAATTGAAATTGAAATGATTTTGAGAAAATACCTAAACTTTTGAGTATCAATCTATTGGATTTTGATTGATTTTTTGAAAATTTTCAAATGCTACAGATGATGAAAATTAGACTCCTTAGGGGAAATTAATTGTAAAAGTTTTTGAAATTCTTATGAGAAGCCTCATTCATCAAGAGAGATCCAATAGGAAGTTGATGCATATTAACAGAGCTCTTTGTTGGTTAGTGCATGTTAGCAAATTTTTGGAACGTATGAAGCACATTCTAACACATGTAACACATATCACTTTGAATTTATAAAAGGAGAGATTTCTATTTAAATATCACTTGTTTTACTCTTCAAACTCCAGTTTTCTCTCAACCAAAATAGAAAAACATTAGTTTCTTTGAGAATGACAAGCATCAAAATGCAACTGATGCCTCGATACCTAGCGTATGTCTCGAGCTACACTCTAACTAAGCAAATAATGTGAGATGCTTACTATAAGGCTATTATCACATCCACACATACAACATCCCTGTATGCATGCATTTTATGCATATGTTATAGTGCAAGACTGATTAATGCATGAAATGCATGAATAAGATATGATGAATGAATGCTTTGACATGGTGAATGTGAAATGAAATGTCTTATAGATAAAGAAATTCCATATGATATGAAATTGATAGAGATAAACAATGTGAGATGCTTACTATAGGGCTATTATCACATCTACACATACAACATCCCTGTATGCATGCATTTTATGCATATGATATAGTGCAAGACTGATTAATGAATGAAATGCATGAATGAGATATGATGAATGAATGCTTTGACATGGTGAATGTGAAATGAAATATCTTATAGATAAAGAAATTCCATATGATATGAAATTAATAGAGAAAGAAATCAATGAAAGTCTATGATGGAATTTATATATGTAAGGTGATGCATTGGTATGTTTAACATGTTATTGTATGATAAAGTATATGCAAAATGTGTAAATATAAATCAAAGTGAAGTTAGAAGCAATGGTATGTAAAATGGTAAGTTAGGATATAAATGGAATTTCATGAAAAGTTAAGGTTATAATTAAAAATCATTATATGTATGATTTATGTCCATGTAAACATGATGAATGGTAAGTGCATTCTTATGCAAGCATGACCTAATTATGATGTCAAAATGAGTATATAAGAAGAAGGATGCAAATTGGTTAAGTAAGTGATATTAGCTTGACAAATGCCATGTTTTAATTGGTAAATTTTTAATAAGGTCAAAAATTTGGCATTACATGATTTAAGGAGAAAGCAAAGGCAGTTCCTTCATTCTTCCTTCTTTCCACATATAGGCTCTCTCTTTCCTTCTCCTCTTTGCATCCTAACTTAGGGTAAAACCATTTTTCAAGGTAGGATTTCATGGAGAATTCAGTTTCATGCATGTTTTGTATTCTATGTGCCTTAAGTATGTGTTCTTCTTCTTTTTCTATGTTTTCTTACACTTTTAATGGAGTTGAAAGTTGCTATAAGGTTGTAATAATTTTATGTAAATGGAAGAATTGAAGTGAATAATGAAAGATAAGAAAGCTAAGTGATGAATTTAATGTTATTTTCCAACCAAATGAAATTTCTATTTTAGTGTGTGAAATTTATGTAAATCCCTAACTTGTAACCCTTGAATTAGTAATTTTAGTTACTGCTTAAAGTTTTTGAATGATGATTAATGGTGTTTCTAAGGTTTGGTATGCTCAAAGGTTGATGGAAAGATTATTATATGTGATGATAGTTTGAATTCAAAGTTGCTGTCTAATTTGGGAATATTTTGGGATTTATTATTTTGGGGGGTATAAGTGTATAGCCCTTGAGTTTGTATGAAAAGATGATTGAATAATGTGTTTAGATGGTTAAAATGGGGTTTGTTTCATGTAAAGGTGAGTTGTGGCATGAGAATGCCAAAAGGTTCATTAGTGGGCAGTAAAGTATGTACTTTGTGTATATTGTGTGTACTTGGACTTTAAATGTGGATATGTGCCTTGTATGCTAACCAATTCAACCTGATATTGTGTGTAACATGTATATGTATGCTTGTATTTAGTATGTTAGGATTTTAATGTGGTTTGGAAGTCAAATGATTAAGGTATGTATGATGACACTTATAAGGTAGCAAGTGAGCCATAATGTACAAGTTATGTAACATTGTGTATTGTGAGAGATGTGAATGTATGATTGTAAATCTGGATATATTATTTATAGATAGAACATATTAAAGCATGTTAATGCATTAAAAGTTACCATATGACCAAGTTATGGTATGGGAAAAAATTGCACAAGTTAGTGGTATGCTGAAAATGTGCATTTTAGTACATTTTAGTAGGCTCTTTTAAGGCATATGGCCTTTTAAGTTTTGGAGGCCTTAATAAATGATTTAAATTGCATGATATAGCTTGAATTAAACCTTTATAAGTCTGGTTTCCAATGGTATATGGATTGTATATGTTAAAGGTCAAGAAGATTGCTTAAAAATTCATTTAGTCTAAGTACGCGTAAAAATGGCATTTGCACTTTCTAGTTTTGGTATGATTATGTTGTATACCTTAAATGAATAAGTTTTGATACTTTGTTTACATGGTTTAATACCTTGAGATGTTCATGACATGATGGATTAAAAGTGAGTGTTATTCATGATTCATAAGATGGTCAATAAAGGTTCTCAATGGTACATGTAAAAATGGTAAAGAGGAGTAAGAAACATGAAAAAAAAAAGATCAAATGAATAGTAAAACATACCAAATGAATAGTACACTTGACCAAATGAATAGTAACTTGCCTAATATGACTTGGCACCTTAATGAATGAGTGTCTTAGACTTCTACACTTGATACTATACACACCTAGACCTTATGACTTCTTATTATACACAAAGATACACATTTGGAGGCATGAGATAGTATTAATGCTATATGTTTACACATGTTATGACAAGTCTTATACATGCTTCATTGTTCCAAATACTTGACTTACAACATGCATGTGTATGACTTATATATGTGCTTATGCTTGAATGCAAAGGTGTGTAATGGTATGTATATGAATATTGGCTAACTATATAAGTAAATGGAAATGAATGACGCATGAACACACCTAATGGATGATGTTATGATACAAGGACTTAATTTAGCCGAAAGGCATGATAACCCTTAAATGAAAAGCATGAAATGCTATGAGATGATATGGTGCTTATATGCTCATTATGAACCAAAGTTGAATGATGATTACATGTCATGAATGATTATGGATTATTAAAGATGTTAAGTCAAGTACAATATGTGAATGACTTTACTAAGTGAATGTAAAATGGAAATGCTACAAGTTTAACGGATGAGACTCATACTTCTCTACAAGTTATTGATAAGAGCAAAGCGGTAGCAGGTTTATGCTATTCACTTTATGACCCTACATAAGGCCTTAAAATGATGACTTCTCACTTAATATCTTATGATAGCAACTTAATGAATTTATATTATGAATGGTATCATATGATCATCGTTGCATATGATCATTAAAGCATCATGTCATAAATCATTCATACGTAAAGGCATATTCATGACATATCATACAGAGGATATAAGGGGGGAAAAGAAAGTGATATACAAAGTAATGTTCATTGAAAGCGTACTGGGTCATACAACTATTATTGATTCCCTTGATCGAATCATACAACATAGGTTCCTATCATGGAATCATAGAGAAATGTTATGTTCCTATAGGAACCATACAATGATATGATATGGTAGATAAAGAAATGGACCCAGTATGGGATTGTGCATAATCATATAGAAATGAAATGAAATGTTACAGAAAAATTAGAGGGAGAATACAATGCATGATTGTATTCTCACAAACATACATTATCATTGATATATCATGAATATACAACGGATGAAATGATGAATGTACTATAATTATGCGTATACAAAAAAGTATACAAAGCAATGATGTTTAAATAGAGTATTTAATATAGAAAAAGTTACAGTGGATCTTTTACAGTATTTATTCCAATCCGTACATAGTAGGCTATATGTGTTGACTATAACAGATAAAGAATGATACAAAGTGACATGATATGGTACAATTATACTGTCTAATGATTATTTATGATGATTTGACTTTAATATACTTCATATGATACGTGATCATGTTATTTACTCATATTATAGCACCATTTGGTTTTATACTCACCATTTATCATTTGATGAACGCAAGACCAGGACCTTCAGGTAAGAGTTTAGGTTGATCGATCTACAGTCAGGGGAGGTTATAATTTTGAAGAATCTAATTCTTGAAGCAATTTTGGACAAATGTGACATACTTCATGATGTATTTTATATATGCAACTTGTTATATTAACCTTAGCAGCAATAATACTTATGTCATGTACTTTTGGTATATGTATTATTAATACCACTTTACTATGTTAAATTAAATACATAGATCTCATATAATGGATGATGGTATATGTATGCATGATAGATATATGATATATACTTAGGATATAATGGATGCATACTATTATGTATTGATATTACCTATGTTTACAGATATCATCATATCATAAGTACACATTATTTGATATAATTAAACAAATCAAAAATGAAAAAAACATTGTATAGATCCTTGGCATGATAATTAATGATTTCCTTGCTTAGAGAATTATTTACTATTCTATGGGAGCATGTTACGATGGGTTTAGGTGTGACAACTATCTACAAAGATAGAATCACAAAGATATTCATCATAGACTCTCACTAGTCAAGAGCTCTACTCGAAAAGGTGCATTTTTTATGTTTTAGCTTGAGCTTTTAGGTTTTGTCCAATTTTGAAATCTTACATTTTTAGGCTCATTTAAGTAATTTTAAGACAAGAAATGATGTTTGGTTATGGCTAGGCTAAAATTTAAGCATCTAGTTGATATTCCAATAAAGCATTTAATTGTTGTACCTATTAAACTAAAACAATTGATGTAACTTATAAGCTAGCAAATGTTTTCTTGCTAGGTGCGTCTGCTACTAAATTAGCTTTTCCTGGTAATAGTCAATTAAGCAGTTATAGTCTTTAATCAGTTCTATTCGACACCTTTATCTCAGATTTAACTCTTTTTGTGTACCAAAATACTTTAAACTTTTATACTTCTCAATATAAATAATATCACCAAATATTCAATATAAACACTATAACTGCTAACTTTATATCATGTATCAGATAATTTATCTCATGTGTTTTTAACTATTTAGAGGCATACACTATCACATTTTGATCTTGCATCAATATGCAACCTAACCCATTTAGAGATACATTGTTATATACCCTATATTCTTTACCTGGAGTAGGCAAAGTTAATACTTGAGCTTGAGTTAAGCATTCTTTCAGCTGATCAAAACCCTTCTGACATTTGTCTGTCCATTTGAATGGAACCTCTTTCCAAAGCAGTTGAGTAAGTGGAACATCAATCATAGAACATCCCTTTATAAATCATCTACAGTAACCAACTAAACCTAGAAAACTATGAACTTCACTAACATTCTTTGGTGGTTTCTAATTAATGACTACTTTAATTTTACTAGGATCCACTCCAATACCATCTACTGTTATCATATGCCCTAGAAAAGATACCTATTTTAGCTAAAAATCATATTTAAATAGCTTACCATATAGTTATTTCTCCTATAATATCTATAATATAGCCCAAAGATGCAAATCATGTCCTTCTTTATTTCACGAGTGCACCAAAATATCATCAGTAAATACAACCATAAACTGATCCAGGTACTACTTGAATACAATATTCATTAACACTATAAATGTTGTTAGTGCATTAGTTAACCTAAATAACATCAATAAAAACTCATCATGATCATACCGAGTTAAAAATGCAGTCTTCATAATGCTATTATCTTTCACTTAGAGTTGGTAGTAACATGATCACAAATCTATCTTTGAAAATATTATAGCATCTTTTAACTAATCAAACTAATCATCGATCTATTAAAAGGGATATATATTCTTCATTGTAATTTTATTTAACTATATATAGTTTATATATAACCACAATATACCATCTTTCTTTTTGATAAATAGAATTAGTCATCCCCAAGGTGATATACTTGATTTAAGGAACACCTTATTTAATAGTTCTTACAACTTAGTCTTTAACTATTTCAATTCTATTAATGCCATTTGATAAGGTGTAATTAATATCGGCTCTATACCTGGCAACACTTTAATTTCAAACTTTACTTCTTTAATTGGTGGTAAGCCTAACAATTCTTATGGAAAGACATCTAGGAAATCATAAACTATAAGCATCTTATTAAGCTTCAGTCTTTCTAACTAAGTATCTATCATATGTGCTAAAAATGCATCACAATCTTGTATTAATAATTTTTGGTAGTAGTTACTGAGATAATAATGGGTGTCATTGGTGGTTTACAACCCTGTATCTTGACACTAACATAAATAAGATCTTTGAAAACCATTATTTTAAATTCATAATCAACCACCGCTTGATATTTTGATAACCAATACATCCTCAATATCATATTATATTCTTTAAATGACATTTTCAATTAAATCAGATGGGAAGCTAACATTATGCATAATCAATAGGCAATCCTTATATATTTGCATAATAATAATATCCTACCATAGTGGACTAGACACCATAATATCATATCCCAAATTCTCACATTTCATATTAGATGAGAAAGCAAGTTTAACATTTATATATGAATGAAATGATTCAGGGTCAAATAGAATCAATACTTCATGATCAAAGATTAAAAAATTACCAACTACCACATCTGTAGTTGATGCATCTTCCAACTAATGCATAATATAAACTCTAGTTAGAGCTCTATAGGTTAAATTCTACTTAACTAAACCCTGACTACTACCTCTACTTATCTCAACTCTGCTCTTACTTCTGTCTTTACCTTTATTACCAGATTGTGACACTATAGAAGTGGGTATAACAAATATGTTATCTATAACCACCTCCCTCTACTACAATGTGTAAAGGCATAATTCCATAAGCAGTGTAGTCTTTAGCATAATGGCCTGAACCTCCATATCGATAACATACTCTAGTTCTCACTCTATAAACTCTAAAATGATATCTGTTACAAATAGAACACTATCTAAACCCTAAGTCACCTTGTCCTAATGATTGGCTAATCTGAGGTCATTTAGGTGTCAGTGGTCTGTAACTCACCTGTTTGGGCATAAAAGGTCTTCTAAACTTCCCTCTCTTATTGTAACTAATAGATAAACTATCACCTTTTGCCCATTTTCTTACTTACTAGGCTTTGCCTTCTTCCTCTTTGTTAATAGTATGCTCATACCTAAGTGCATTAGCCATAAATATAGAGAAATTCTCATAATTAAATCCTTGTACCAGTGTTTGAATCTGAGATCTCAATCCTTACTCAAACCGTTTACATCTCTCCTTGCCAGTAGTAAGTATATGAATAGTGCAATAATCTAATTGTGTAAACTCTCTCTCATACTATGTTATTATCATGTTTCCCTATCTTAGGCTAAGGAACTCTTGTAATTTCTGATTAGTATATGCTAAGGGAATGTATTTCTATTTAAACTTCCTCTAAAAGTCATCCCAAGTTAACACTAGTGGCTCTATCAAGCTATTGGGCACCATCTTCCACCACTCATATGCATCATCCTGGAGTAATGAAATAGCATACTCAAATTTCATTTGATCTATGGAATCAAGCTTTCTTAGTACTTGCTTGGTCCACTCTAACCACATCTTTACCACATAATGGTCTATAATGCTAGAAAAATTAGTTGCCTCATATAACTACAATTTCTCAAAATCCTTTCGAGCTAGCTCTCTCTTAATAGTCTATGGCTGCACTTATATAACCAGGGTCATCTTACCCTATAGCATCCATAAAACATTAGTTATTTGTTTAGCTACCATATCTACTATTGATGGTGTTAGCTATTTTGTAAAAGGCACCCTCTCAATCGATTCTGCTTGCTCTATAGGGATTTGTCTGGCCTCTACTATTGATGGTGTTAGCTATTATCAACCTTAGACGTACCCTTTTGTGAATCATGATTACCTCCACTTTCTCCTCAAATATCACATCCCTATTAGTCGTTTGTACTGACTCTATAATAAAATTTAATTGGATCACACTAGTCAGTATTTGGATATAACATTATTTCTAGCTATGCAATATATTATTTATAGGCAGTAAAAAAGATATCACATAATTTCAATTTTTTAATCTCACGAGCTAACCATAGCTCTAGTACCACTAAAACATGTCATACCCAATCAATGAAAAGATACTGCTGTAAAATGATTAATAAAAACAAAATAGTTAGGAATTCATTAATCGTTCTATAAAGGATCTGTAAATTTTTTTTACTTTAATGGAATATATCTGATCTATGATTGTGACTATTTATTTAATTGCCTGTGGCTTTATATTATCACCTGTTTATATAAAACATCCATACATAATTTATAGTATACCATGAAACCACTGTTGTCTATTTTTTCTTATAATTTAACAAGCCACATATTGATTCATTATAGCTTCTCTGCTATTACACAAGCATAAAATATTTTACTACCCATAAATTGTACAATGATAGTTGCATAATAAAAATATTTGCTAGGAATACATTATATTGCCAAAATGTATTTCCAAGGGTTGTACAAGACTCAAAGTATCCTAACTGCGTTGGTGCCTCACTGATCTAGATGCCCCCTTAACTACTCTACTCCACATTCATCAAATGATAAATGTTGAGTATAAAACTCAATGGTGTCTAATAATAATTGTATTATGAATGAAATTTCATTATATTTTTATAATAAATAAAAATAATAAATAAAATAATTAATGAACAATCATAATATTAATTAATAATAAATATCATAGCTAATAAATTATACAATTAATAATGAATATCATTATCTATAATTAACACTTTTTACTGTTTATCATTTTAACAAACTAACTATATTATCATACTATTTCTCAAAGAATAGTAATGATATACTTGTATTAATGAATGTAAATATGATTTGCATTCATCTTTTCTTGTAAAAATGATATGCTATATGATAATGAATGTGATTATGAATTGTATTCCTCTATTCTTTGTAATTTTATTATTTTTCTATGATCATATCAGTTTCTATATCTGATTATGTATAATCTATACTAGATATATTTTCAATAATTTATTTTCCCATTATATCTTTACATTTTATGCACTTTTTGTATTCTCTATATCTGTATCTGTATCATATTGATATATAAATATACTAGTGTCACGCTTATTTTGCCCTTTGTATAAATGTATGTATATATAACTACACCTCCTTTATTCCTCCAAAATGTCATGCCAATGATGTATGATGCATGGCTTATACCTTTATCATGTATGCTTTTACGTAATTTTGACTTAACTATAAAACAATAGCATTTCAGAATATTTATGTAAATCACATATTTAAATAAATAAATATTAATTGAATATTCATAACATTATATCATGATATACCTGTAATGAATAAGCCTTTATATTTCACCTATGCATCTCATTTATAGACAATTAACATTAGGCACAAACCTATTTTTGCTTTGCATTTATCTGAATGTCAAATTTGAGTATCAATTTGTTTGTCCTCTGTACATATTGCAATTAAATTTTATAATCTTTTAGTTAAATTATTTATTATTTATAGTTGATATATATATATATATATATAGCATCTTATCAATTATTTTACGATAATTATTACATCAAATGTTTAACATATTCACATCTAATAAGTAATTTAATAACTTAACTTTTATGCTCTTCATTTTCCTATAAAACCAGGCAATACATATATATATGATCATGAGTACATCAAAAATTTCCAATTTTTAGTACACATAAATTTCAAAATATGCAAAGTTACAATTTTTTACTTTAATAATAAATCTCTCCTTACTTAATATAATTATAATTCATAAACCATTTGTACGACCTAAGATTATAAGAAATAAAGTTGATCCAAGAATGAAGCATATGATATATATATTGTTGCCTAATTACTCACATGACCAATACATTAATTACTAATTCTAATGATAACAGAGTTAATCTTTTAATTTTGTATACACATATATATGGTATTAACTAACTCAAGAGATTCAGATTTATCATGTGGCATTAGTCAAAGATTCATACTTCCTTTGATAATATTGCACATTTAAGCCAATTTCAATTTATCATGCATGTGATTAGTCATAAATTTTAGCATGTATTGATTTATGGATTGTTTCTACTTTGTTTGTGTGATAATAGTTAATGCAAGATCCACTAATTAAATTTTTCTAACTTTCTAGCAGCTTATTTCATTCTTTACTGCCAAGTTTGACATTGGTACAATCATTCATCCTTATTAATGATTTCTAATCAAGTATAGAAGGAATATAAGGTTTTTCTCGACCAAACATCTCTATGCGTATCAAGATTTAATTAGCTCTAGTGTATACAATATCAACACATGGTTTGATTCTAATGCCTGGCCAATTTTGTACAGATGTATACACTTAGAAGATTTAAAAGAATCTAATTCTAATGCACTCGTAAATCCTAAGTTTCCAAAATTTTATTTCTCCTAGTGGCTTGTGTCATTTATTAATAGAAAATTAGTATCAAATTAAGAGATCAAATACATATCTCATGCATGAAATTTTGTACAACTTAAAGAAAGAAACATAGTTATTGTTAAATTAATTCATAATTTAAAGTGTTTTTTTATCAACCTCCATACACACATATGAGAATATATTGTTAACCCAATAATCACATGCTTAATGACCTAGCTACATTGATATTTTTAGAGAGTTTAATCAATCATTGAGCAATATAGTTACCAATTATCTTTGAGACAAATAAATGCTCAACCATGCATATACAAGGGTCATTAAATCCTTTAATTACATGTCTTCCTCTGATGCTTAATTAATATAACAATTATAAGTAGGCATGGGTGGTCATCTATTATCAACTTGTCAAACATTCTAGGCAGCATACACTTACGTCCAACCAGTTGATATACATGATTTAGTTATATGTAACAATTCAATTTATTATCTCCTTCTTCTAATATAAGTTAATTAGCCCTATAATGCTATATAAAAAAGTCCCCAAGATAGTAATTATTTCAGTCCATTAGTATGTATTATCATAATACACATCTATATATAACATAAATATTCACCCTCTTCTTTACATGGAACGTATGCATCCTAAATGTATCAATTAACTACACCTACCATCAATGATAAAACTACTAAATTATGACTAATGTGTTCACGACATCATAAGACCAGTTCAATTTTTAAACAACAGCTACATATACATATAATCTCCATTGGTTTCATTCTTAACTATCATAGAGTAAGAGACTCATACATGCATTTCACATATATATATCTAGTCGTACATCCACCTGGAACTAAGTTTTGTATCAATGAGTTGTAATATGGAAACCATACACAACCACAAGCTTATAACTAGTTCATATATATATATATATATATATATATATATATATATATATATATATATGATAGATATTTTTTTATACACACACATAAAAAAATATATCTTTTTATTTTTATATAAATTTTAA
>CANYBF012207114.1:0-15729 GCA_948192965.1 Dalechampia spathulata
CAGGTTAGAGTTCCCATACGACTGTGTAGGTTCTGCGCATGGAATGTATCCCTTGTAGGATACGTGGCGGCTTTCCTTAGGGGCGGTCGTTGTGTATGCTACGGGAGCATGTTCCTCCAGGTATGGGCTGGGGTGTAACAAATATCATAGATAGTGAAAAGATACAATTATCATGCATGTAAATGATAAAAAATGATGATAGTAAGAAAACAACATATCTTAGGCTAACAAATTGAAATCATTCTTTGCAATTTTCAATGTCCCTTCATCAATGTTATGAATAACAATTAAAGATAAAATCATGATCTTTAATTTATTTAGCAACAGTAAATAATGATATGAATTCTACTCAACCTTTAAATTCTTGAAAGAAAATTATCATCTTTCAATTAACATAGATATATAATTTATTACCCAAATCTTTTGAATAGTAATGTGTATCAAATTTTCCTATATAATTGAAACAAAATAACACTCATACATAAAAAAAAAGTAAAAAAATGAAATAATATTTATCAAACTTTCTTTACACCTTACCATCTCATCAATAAGAATAAAATCTAAACTAATCAACTAAAAATTATTTTTGATATTAAGAAATTCTTACATCTATAATATTATTAACATAATAATTCAATCCTCCTTATTTTTATGAAGATTTGAAAGCAAAGAATATTTCATTTATAGGGAGTAAAGATGTAATGAATCATAAATTAAGAATTTGTATATTTTCACTCATATATATAAGGACAACATAAGCATGTTAGGAATATCAAAAGTCAATCAAATTTAATTATAGTATAGCAATTAAGAGACATCAATAATTTAGTAAACAAAATAATATAAGGAATACTAAAGGTTGAAAAGAAGTTTATGAGGAAGACAAGGGTTTGTTATTGGAACTAAAATGTGAACTTCCCTAAGTTTGTAAGTTTACCACGTAAGTAACTACATTATAGAAAACATGTCAAGTAAGCATGTCAAATTCATGGAATAAAAATTATGATTCGTTGAAAAGTAAATAATATTTAATATATATGAAATAGAAATGCAAAAGTATAAAATAAACTAAAATATAGAACATCAAATCATGTATATAATTTTAATAAGAAACATTGCTTTTAATAGAATTAATCATGGATTAGGAAAAAAAAGAATTTTACTTTAAATTCTAGACTAAATATCAAATGAGTTGATTTATGTTTTCCTTAAGGATCTCTTTAGTTTTCTTTATACATTTTGTAAAATTATTTATTTTCAAATCATCTCTTCAATTATTTTCATGGTTATTTCTAATTGCACTTGTTACACTCCTAAAATCATAATGCAAGTAATGAAAAAAGTTGCTTAAAATTTTTAAAAAATTAAAAAAAAAGTTACAATCAAATATTGAATAACAACAAATATCTAAAATGTCAAAGATGAATTACATCTTGGTATTTATTCCTATTAAAGAGGAAATATTTATTGGATTTATGATAATTATTTTTTGGCATGCAATAATTATTAATTTGATTTTTAATAGATTTTTATAAATATACTTTTTCAAATTTATTTATATATTTTTGCTAATTAAATAATTTTGAATATTACATTATTAATATTGTATTTATTGCATTTATGAAAATAATATTATTTTATTGAATTTATTGAAAATAATATTTTTAATCCATTTTGTACATATAGAAATTATATTATTGGATATTTTTGTGGCATGAATATTGAATTAAAAGAAAATATATTGAAATCCCCAAGTAAATGACAACAATAAATAAATCAAGAACTAAAGAGAATTAAAAGTAGAACATAAGAAATTTATAAATGATTCAGCCAACAAATACCTACGTCTACTCACTCAAGCAACCCACTTGGGTTTCCACTAATCAATCTTAAGATTACAAACTTGGTTCTTCAACCCAAGAACCGAACTTTAGTGTTTTCTCAAAGTTCACATTAAAACCCTTACAATGTGTTTTCAAGACTCATATATAAACTCTTACAATAATCAATCTCATCAAGAAAAAATCTCAATTACACTAATTTTGTCCAATACATAAGCTCTCATCAAATACCCCAAAATCAACACATCCAAAATCAAGAATGAGAACAACACAATTTCATAAGCAAATAAAGAGATATTTATAATTAAAAAGTTTAGAGCAATAATTACTTGCTTGTAAATACAAGAAACCAAGTATAATATTGTCTTTAAGCTTAAATGATCGTTAGAGGTGTAATAAATGCAATTAGAACCATTTTAGAATATTTTAAAACAATGCTAACAAAGTTGTTTGTAGCAGGTGTACGACCGTACATGCAGGTGGTATGATCATACCACAGCCTAAACTAGTTTGGTACTAGTTGGGTAGTAGCATCCGTACGATCGTATAGTCAAATGGTATGCCTGTACCAAACCTACTGTCCAATTGAGAAAAATCATATTTTTTACTCTTCTTAAACCATAACAAGCCCTAGATACCCCCAAATATACTAGAATTCAAATTTAACATTTTAAAAAAATTTTATCAATAATATAAATATGGTTTGTTAACATTAAAACTAAGATCAATGATCCCAAGGTCTAACATATATAATACCATTAATGTTAAACTTATGGGATATTTTGTTCCTAAAAATCTTGGATATCTATTTTATTTAAATAGGAAGTATTTTGTTGAAAATCTATTTAATTCCTTCTTAAGTGATTTATTGATAGATACATTTTCTTCCAAATATTAAGGGATATATCACTTATATATATGAAAGATATTCATGGTAAAAGAAAAGATATTTGAAAAATATTATTAAAAATCTAAAGTGATAAAAGCCTTATTTATTAAGGTAATTTTAGAATTATATTAAGAAATCTTAAGATAAATACCTTATAAAGTTCAAAATTTAAAAATAAAGATTTTCAAAATAATCTTCATGTTTTAAACTTACAAAGTTTTCAAAATTCAAATTGATTTGCAAACAGCTCATAATGACATGTTGTAAAATATTTTAAATAGATTTTTAAAAACTTGACTATTTAGACTCACTTATCTTATGAGTAATAATGACTATATTTAAAGTATAAATATATGAATTTTCAAATTGAAAAACACACAACAAAAATATATAATAAAAAGTGCTTAATTGGATTATTCAAATTGTTTTTTAAAAGTTTCATTTGAATATTCATTCTCAATATTTCATACGATATTTGTATTAGATTTTGAGTGAGAGTTATATATAAAACTTTGTTATCTTTTGAGAGTTGAGAGCATATTATATTTGCTTCTGGAGAATTGATTGTGAATCACTTAGGAGAGATTTTCAAGTAAGTTTATTAAATTTGAAGAGGTTTCAAATTAACCTTGAAAATTTATTATAGTGATATGTTTCTATAATGAAACCTCAACCACTGATATTAAAAGAGTGGATGTTGATATTAGACTGAACCATCATAAATTTTTGTATTTATTTCTTTCTTCTCTACTTCTTTTTATGTTTGTTTTGTATGGTTATTAGCTTACTAATTTCTAATCATCTATGTATTGATTGTTTTTCTAAAACTCATTCAAATTTTTGTGAAAAAAGATATTTTGATTATTAATTTGAATGATTTATTGTTTTTCCGATCAGAAAGTTTTTGAAAATTAATTATTTTATTTTCCATATTGTTGTTGTAACTTTTGAATTAAAGTGTTTATTGTTTTAAATTTTTGTGTCAACAAAATTAGTTTACTAATTTCACTCAATTAGTAGATTTGTTTTATTTTAAATTATTTTTAATTTATTTAAAATTCGATTCATTCCTCTTTTAGCCACTATTTGAGGACTACCATAACTACTATCAACTAAACAAAGCATTTCTAAGAATAAAAGTTAAAGTTTCAATGCTTTAAAGGCTAAAAATTGAATAATGTGGAAAAAGCATAAAAAAAAATGCTAAAGAATTTAAAGATAAATATGGAAGTTTCAAATTGTAAGTGTGAAAAACTTGTTTTGTTGAGTTGGTGGTGTTAGGGAAGGGATAAGATGTATCCGAGTTGATTGAACTCTCATCTTGTCCTAAAGTTTCAATATTAGTAAGATTTGGTTCTTTTGTACGGGATGATTGGAATTTCAAGACTGGTGTCAGAAATAATCAAATGGACATAATGAATATGAAATTTCTTAATATTTGATTCTTTAAAATTTAATATAACATCAAAATAAATAAAATGTTATATTTTACTAATTAATTAGTCTTCCTAATAGGTTCGAGCTTCCCGCTAATAGCCTGCCACCAACTCATCTGCTGGACCTGCAACTGTTGTGGGAACCTCGGAACTGTTCCACTCACTCTAGAATGGTCTCCATGTTCTCAGCAAAATTGCCCACTCCTCACTCTCGAGAAACTCTAATTCCTGCTCCACATCTCAACCAAAATTGCCCACCAACTCATGCCCCATGTTATTAGAAATCTGCTTGCTCCACACGTTCTGGTCAAAGACCTGTAACCAATGGGCCATTATTTCCTTCTTCTAGGTCAGCTTCATTCTCTCTTTTGGATCAGCCCAAAATTATGGTGTAAATACTTAAAAATATAAATGGAAAATGCTTGTTCTATGTGAGTTTATCTAATAATGATTTACAATATCATATAAATTTAAGAATAGTAGAAAGAGGGGAGGTAACCAACATCTGTTGTAAATTTGTATGTTAAAATGCAATAAAATGGTAAGATCAATAGCAAATTATTCATATAAATTAATAAATAATGGGAAATCCAATCAGTCAACTAATACAAACCTTGATTGCAAATTGTTATTACAATCATGAATCCTGCGATAGACATTACCCTGTGCCTTCCAAAATTCATACCCAAAAATGTCTTTTTATTTTTTTTTTCCTTTTTAGCTTTTTTACATTTGCTTTGCCTTTCTGGAGAAAAACAAACTTGTACGCATCAACTTACATAAGCCATCTCTAAACATCAGAACCCTTTCGAATCTGTCTCCTTCGGAGATGCTTTATCGCCTTTTTTCTTCATAATGTGCAGTAAATTTTTTTAACAGATGACTTGATTCAATGGTTTATTCCTAACTTGAAGTGTTGTTTCCTGCGCTGCCAACCCAATACTGTTTGACAGCAACCAAGATCTTTTCAGGAACCAGAGGACCATCCTCATGATCCATCAGTTTTGTATCCCATCTCATGCCTCCTGTGATTCTTTTCACTTCATTCAGAACATCAACCTCGTCTCTGAATATTACGTACCCTTCAGGACGCAGAATGCGATCCATTTCTAGAAGTATGTCCTCTATTTTACATCTGTTACAATATATACACATACATTGATCAGAAATTTGGCATGACAAGTTTCGGAAAGTTTTTTTTTAAAAAAAAACTGTGCAACAACCAGCTCATGCAATATAAAAAAGCAAAATAATACTTTTGAACTTCAGCCTTGGAACTTTACCTGAAGCTTTTCTTGCATATTTGTGTAATCCAAGTGAAAAATTTATATGAATGATTGTATTTTAATGTCCAGCAAATATACATAAATACAGACAATGTTTAAAAAAGCTCTAGGCGCATTAGGGTCTTAGAGCCTAGGCGCAACATGCAAGGCGCAGGCGCCTTTATGAGGTTAGGCGTAAAAACGATAAAACTTAAATATTAACATTCAAAATAGTTCAAATGTTATCCAACCTACTAAATATGATATGTTACTTAAATTCAAACAAGAACAACCTAAAATATTCATTCAGGTTTGTAAGAAATAATCCCCTTTCTTTCCATCAAAATAGATTTTTTTTTTTTTAATTTTGGAATGATGGTATGGTGGACGGCAAAAGAGCTGATGGGTAAGAGAAAGATAAGCAAGAGAGTACCCGGATGGAATTTAGGGTATGGTGGATGGAGATTTATAATGTAATTGGGCCTTTAAAAGGCACATTTCTAAATTTACAAAATTTACAGCGCCTGGGCGTGGGCGTGCGCCTCTCGCCTCACCTAAGGCGCGCCTTTTCCTCAAAGGCGTACACCTCAACCAGCTCGCCCGCCTATCCTGCAAAAAAGCCCTAACCAAAACGCCTAGAGTGAGGCACGCCTGAGGCGCGCTTTTTTAAACAGACATATATATATATATATATATATATATATATATATATATATATATAGACAAAAAAATTTGAATAAAAAATAAAAATAGCTTCGATCAGATGAGTTCAAATGAAAACAAATTCATCACCATGAACACTGAAAAAACAAATATGTAACAATTTCTGTAAATCTAAAAGTGAAGAAAAAGATGAAGAGGCTTACATCTTCTGATGAAGGCTAAAGACACCGTCAGCATGAATGAGGTCATATGTCCTTGGGTAAGTTGAGAATCCTTCACACCTGAGAGCAGATAGTACAATAAAATGCCATGAGATTTCAGTGACCAGTTCTTGCAAGAGTGAGATTTTCAAGTTCATACTTGAAGTATATGCACCAATAAAGAGGTGGAAATAACATGGGGATAACAGCTTTTTCTTTAACGTCATCAGAATTACCACAAAAACAATGCTGATAAGGCAACATTTCACAGAGCCTTGTCCGACTCATGTTTCTCTCTTTCCTGCCACTATTTTTTTTTTTCTGATCTCATTTTAGAGTTCAATATAATTTTTCTGTACTCCAAAACTAGTATACTGAAATCAAGTTGATTTCACAAAATTCTTGAATGGCATAAGCCATTAATTAATGTTTCTTTATAACAGCAAAGTAGTCTCAAGATGTTGAGCACAAGAACCTGGGATTCATTCCCTCTTACATGAAGAATGAATGTGTTTGAGGAAAAGAAAAGTGCTTCCATCGTATGGATCATCAAATGTACTGAAAGGCAGAACAGAATAAATAAAGATGAAATTGACAACAGTTAGTGGCATTAACATCGTCAGTAACAAGAGAGAGTTCACAAGGACAAACCAGTCATGATAAATGCCGACCAATCCTCTCTCATAAATAACACCTAAAGTGTTCGGAGAAGATGTAGGAACTACATTCATCACCCAGGATTTTGACGATTCAAGTGCTGCTGCGAATCCCCCAAGACCAGCATTCATGTCCATCACATTCCGATATCTTGCAGTACCAATCAACTTGTTGATCCTTTTGTATTCATTCACATGCTTTTTCCAAATTTTATTATTCTCTAGGTAAGATTCTTCTGTGACACCCTCAACAAGTCCCTTTGCTATTCGGGGAGGCACTGCAAAAAGCCTTGCTGGGAACTTCTTTAATTCCCCACCTGCTACTTCCTTTGCACTAGTCACCTTAGGGTAATGGGTTAAACATGTTTGCATTTCCTTGTACCTAAAATAAATCAAAGAGTAGAGATTCAGAAAGGAAATAACATATCAGAAAATACAAGCAACTCGGCAGAATTACAAGAGTTGATGCTGCCAGCAACACTTTTCACTTTTCAAAAGGCATGATCTTGGCTTTAGAACATGGGAGAAGATTAATAAAGAGCAGAGCACTATAATTATTTTCAATTAGCTCAATAAAGCATGCATAAATGATGATGATAAGGAAGAGAAAAGGTGAATGAAACACTGCAAATTGACCTTCAACCATCTCACTATAGTTTCAATCAATTTACTGCAAAAAATCTCTCTCAGTAGCCATTATATATAATAAAAGATAATCAAAGGTTACAATTGCTCACCAGACGTCATCAAAGTCCTTTGATTGACATATATTGGTGGACTTCTTTGGGCAGTTTTTGTCATTTATCCGTTTTCTCCAAATAGCTATATCGCCATTCTCATACTTCTTCTCCCAGCAAAGACTTTCAGCAAGCTCTTCAATCTTCCTTTGCTCAGCTTTGAGATCCTCCTTAGACCGCTTCCATGTCTGATAGTAAGTCTTCCAATTTATAGGAGGACCAGACAGGATCCAGTATCCTCCAGGTCTGAGCACACGATCAACTTCCATCAAGTACGTTCCTTCTACATAAAGAAGTAAGGTGGTAAAGTTCCATGAATAAGCATTGATTTGTTCCATAGATCAATAGATGAATTAACATTAATTTCTTTATGCTAACTGACTATACAAGCTTCAAGCCAAAGTTCTCATTCTTGTGGAATCCCAAATCATGCACAAGATTAATTTTTGTCTTGTTTCTTAGTACTAGAGAAGCTTATAACCTAGGAAAAAAAATAGGCATACTTGGGATGCATAGTCTATGCTAAAGCCTTTAATTTGTAAAACAAGCACGTCTTTAGTTACAGTTATTACAATTTCTATCTGTATGAAGCTGTCAATTATGCATAAACTCCCTTTTGTTCTTTTCTTTTTATGTTTTCTTTTTTCTTTTTTAATTTTGTAGAGAAGGAACGGTGTTTTTAAAAGTAGTGTAAAAATCTTTTTAATTTTATCACCTCTGCCTGTTTTCTAAGTATAAAAATAAATCTATGTAAACGAATGCTTCATGGGTTTAAAGTATCTATTTGTGTCACTTGCATTTGGAATGTGAACAGTAGTAGATCAGCCAATGTTCTAGTTAAAGAAGTATAACATATTACGTTTTATGGCAAAAGGAACAAACCATATGGACCTAACAATTCCAAGTTACTGAATTTAGAACTAGAACTACTTACCATTTGCAGTCCATGGAATTAAACATCGAGAGCATTGAGCCATATCAAAAGCTCTAGATGGGTATGGTAGACGTATCGATCCAAGCACCCCTATGATGGCAGGCACTCCCCTCTCCAATGCAAATTGTACTTGTGCCTCATGATTGTCCCTTGGTGCAAAGGACATGGTCAGTACCTTTCTTTTCATGAGATATGCACCCCAGCTCGCTACCTACATTATTACAAGCTTCATCAGTTTAGCAAAGGAATTATCAGATAATCATTTCAATATCACTAATCTATAAACTGATTTTCATCAGAATCATAAAACTTAGATTTATAACAATGCAGTAATCAAGTATCAATGTAATTTGCATCAAGATGCTTTCACCTAAATGGGTGAGAAATTCAGAAAATATCTATTGTGACATTCAAATTAAGGTCGATTTTGAAGGGGAAATAAAAAGAATTATGGTTTACACCTCAGTTCAAGTGGTAAAACATGTTGAACAACACGTTATGTCAGAAGTTGAGTGAGATCTGCAGAAGAATCTCGTTGGGATCATGTCACAAAGCTGGAATAGAAACAAAATGAACTTTAAGGACCTCAAAGGAATAAATTGAAGTTTCTTAACCAAAACAAAAGTTTCAACAAACAAACTATTAGAATGTAAAGCATTGAGTAAAGCAGCCACCAACCCCAGTGAGTAGCTTCCACAAAATATTGTTGGATGCAACGAGGGAACAGAAAACATACATGATGATCATGAAACCTTAGAAGTTGTAGCGGGTTTGCTTTTTAGAAAGGAAAATCATAAAACTGCAGAATTTTATCATATCTTTTAAAGCAATATACTCAAACTGTGTTTTGGTAACAAATCTACATGATGGCAACATCAAAAGCCTAATTACACACCAAAAACTATAAATGATAAGTCTTAAACAAGAAGCAAGTATCCATCTGCTGAAGTCCTTAGCATATACAGCATCAGAACTAATTAAGGACTAGAAAAGTGAAAAAAGCAAAGCAACAAAAATATCACAGTTGGAGACAAATAAAAGAAAAAACTGAGTTTTATACAAGCAAGCATTGACAAGTTGATTAGTATCTTGATTAAAGAGTAATTCCATAATTTAAAACATACCCCGCAACCAGTATCCAGAGCAGTTCTAACAGAACCATCTGCTATTGGGATAACCGAAGCAAGCTCATCAATGTACTTATCTGCACCCTGAGGAAACATGGTTCCTCCACCTGGAAATTTGAACACATCACCTTGAAACTCCACCCAGTGCTGATTAGCCTTCTCCACAGTTAGGCTTTTATATGGAACATTAGCATAATGGACATAGTCACGGCCTTTTGGCCATGGAAATGGGGTCTTATACCCTTCTGGTGCTGGGATAAGACAGTGCAATTTTTCTTCTTCCTGAGGACAATGTCTTTCTCTATATATCATATTTTCACGTGGAAACTTCATTGCTCGATCTTGTTCTTGACAGGGAGTATAATCAGTATACTTAATATCGCATGGCTTAAATACTTCAGTTCTTGGCTTAGATGGTTGAATAATATCAACAATATTATGACGAGGTTCAAAGTTCAGATCTGGAAAGAAGTTGCAATCAGTCTTTTTTGTGACCTCAAAGGCTATACTATCTCCTTTTCCAAAGCCACTCTTCTGCCATGCTCCTAAGACATAAAAGACACAGCACAAACAGAACACGAAAAATATTGACAAAGGGCTTCGGGTTCTGCTGCCAGGAGGATTAAGCTTTGATCCCATGCTGGAGCACACTGAAACATGCATTTCAATTAAATGTTACAACTTGCTAGCAGAGGTACACAAGGAAAAGCTAAAAACAAAGAGGCCAACAAGCTTCCACCGGCCCATGGCACACGAATATTTAGATATACTCTAATATATAGCATAGATTTCCTTCAGCTATACAATAAAACAAA
Source organism: Dalechampia spathulata (assembly GCA_948192965.1). NCBI lineage: Eukaryota > Viridiplantae > Streptophyta > Magnoliopsida > Malpighiales > Euphorbiaceae > Dalechampia > Dalechampia spathulata. Next base: position 10,564 of record CANYBF012207114.1, read on the forward strand.
TTGTTTACTGTCATTCAAATGGTTTAAAGCAAAAGAAAGCATAAGCACTTCAAATAATATGCAGTCTAAATCAATTCAATGTAGACAACATAGATCAACAAACAAACAGACTTTTTTACAGTAGATCATTGTTAAGTTTAGGAATGATTCAAGAAAGAAATCTACAAATAAATGTTCAGCAAGAAATCTAGGAATAACTCCAAATTAACTGGAGGAGAAAAACGAAATCAATACTTCAATACAAGGAATGTTCAACAGAATACTGAAAGCAGTACAAAAGCATTACCATTTTCATTTATTTTTCCTTTTTGGAGATACTCAGTAAACATGCTTTAAATCAAAGCTACTGGAATCAAATCTGAGAATTAACTAACATAAAGCTCACTTTTTATTAAAGAAACTCAACTTGGAGCTAGATTTACCATTTACAGACCAACTAATCATGAAGAGATGTATCATTTTACAAATAAAACATGTAACAATCTCACTGTTCTTCCTTCAAGGAAGACTAAATCTAAATTTAGTAATTGGGTCTCGAGAAAGACGAAAACTGAATCTGAATTGAGTTCTAATTGCCACAACAGCAAACAAAAACCGATCTAGACCCAGTTAATTCTCAAAGGAGACAGAATTGTTGAAGTGATCTAAATGTGAAGAAGAGACTAAAAGAAAATGAACCCAGAAACTAAATTTACAAATAGAGTAATGAGATCACCAAACCTTATGTGAACGGAGGAGCTAATCTTAAAAAAAGAGAGCTTTTCGCTGTCTTGAGATCTCCTTTTTCAAGTGGAAGAAGAAGAAGAAGAAACAATAGGTAACACTGCTCAGTGTTGGCTACTGCCACTCCATTAAGCAGATATATGTATATATATATAAATAAGCAGGGGAGTGGTTGTTAAGTTCCATATTAAGTGTTTGTAGTAAATAAGGACATGGAAGCAATTGGTCGCGTATTCATATTGCCGGTGATATAAAATAATAAAAATATATTATATCAGAAAATCATTTCAATTATGGAATATTTGACTCCAGAGTAATTTTCATTACAATTCTTAACCCATTTTTCAGAAAATATCTTTTTAATTTATTATAAAAATTATTAATGATACAAAAATATCTGTTAAATTATTTTTCTGTAGAAGAAATGCAAGTTAGAATTAAAACATAATAATATAATCTTGATTTTAAAAAATGACATATTATAAGAAACCAAAATTTCTTTTAAAATTACTTTTAACATCATAATTATTATATTGTAAATGGATAAGAAACTATATGAAACTATTAATGTTCTATAAATGCAATCCAAAAATAAATAGATATTGATTTTATCTAAATTATCTAATTATATTTTTTTATTTCAAATTGAATATTACTAAATTTTCTTATAATTATATTATAACTATACTAACAGTCTGAATGAAAGAATAGAGAATAGGAGAACTATGAAACTATAATATAAAATAAATTAATATAAATAATTTTATATTAATATAAATATTAAAATTTCAAACATAATTATATTTAAGTATAAATATTAATTTTTATCTAAAAAATATATTTGATATAAATATTAACTTTTATCCGAACTATTTAAATATGAATGTTAGTTCAATCGATACAAACTTTTTATTATAACTAAATTAAATTATATAATATTATTAACTAGTTTTTAAAATATTATAAATATAGATTATATGAAATTATATTTAATATAGATGGTATATTTTCATTATTATAAATTTAAAATATAATCAAATAATTAATATTAAATAATTATTAATAATTTATTATTTTATGTTAAACAAATTAAATTATAACTAATAATCAATCAAACAAATAATATTAATGTTTAATACATGTGTAAAAATTTTAAATAATATAATATTATTAATCAAATATTAAAAATAATTATCAATTTTATATTTATAAAAAAAATATTTATTCATTTGGGGTTTCGAATTAACTTTTTTCAAAAAGAAAAATTAATGCCAAAAACCTAAAAACAATTTCCTTCATTAAAATTAGTTATTAATTATGACAATTTTAATTTTTAATTCATTTTGTATTCTATTTTACTTAATTGATTTTAATTATAATCCATAAAATATGAAATTCCTCCTATGGATGGCAACACATGCGATTTATAATGGTTCGACCAAACTCTTACCTACGTTCACTTTCTCCTAAGCCTCAACTTAGAATTTCACTAATTTCACAATCAAATTAAACAATAGATTCCCAAATGAATCCAATACACCAGTGTTTTCAAGGCTTACACTCAAACCTTTATAATATCAATCCTCACAATCTTCTCAAATACAAATTAATCCATAATGATTAATCACACACCAATCCCACAATAATAAATCTAATCTCTAGGTTGTAGAAATATAAACAAGAAAGTATTTGAAAAGTATAAGCTTAAACTTACTTGAAACAAATGAATATTGTTCAAAGGAAATTGCTCTGCAAAGTTTGGAATGTTAGAAATCAAAGTAATGAAAGTCCTTAACAAAAACTAGTTATTTGACAAACTTAAAAGTTTGTTTTATAAGTCACGTACGGTCGTACCAGACATGAACGCCCGTATGGATTCAAATCTATCCATTAGAAAATGAGAGGGAAATATGGTATGGCCGTACCATACCAAATTTCCTGAGAAACAATTTTCCTGCGAGCTCACGTACGACCGTACTACCCAATGGTACGCCCATACCAAAACAGGTTTATTGACAAACCATTTTACTGCGAGTTCGCGTACGGCCGTATCACCTAATGGTACACTCGTACCGAACTCAATAACATAGTACTCACTAGGTACGTCCAGTCGTATGGCTGTACCACTCAACTAGACTATTTGGTACACCCGTACCAACACAGAAAACATTATAAAAATTGCAAATGACTTAAATTGACTCCTCAAACATCAAAACCTAAGGTTTAACAAAACATAATAAAGCAAGTTAAATCTATCACATTAGACTATAATGTCATTAACTGACTATAAGAATAGAAGATTAGAATAATCATAAATAGATAAATAAATAAATATGTACATTCAAATTAAATGAAATTAAAATAATTCCAAAATTAGTTTCCTAAAGTAAAGAAATTAAAATAAGCAACTTACTACATTGAAATCATATAATTTTTTATTTAAATTAATATAGAAAATTCAATAGAGTTGTTTCTATAAAATGGTTAAATTTTTGAAATTAATGGATTTGATAAACGAGGTAAGAAAAAAACAAAAAGATTTTCAAAAAAAGTTAATGGCTTTCATGAATTGGCAATGCAGCATTAAATGGGAAAAATCTTAATTTACAAGTAACCATAAATTTTTGGCAATGGTAGATTTAGTTATATTAGATTCAATAAACTTTATAATATTACTTGATAAAATTAAAAAATTAAAGCTAAATCAATCCTGTGCCTGAATAAATATTAAATCCTTTGAAAATGAATTAAGAGTATAATTGTTGTTTTTGATATTACTATAATACACTTCTTCTCTATATCTCCATTTTTCAAGAAAGGAAACATCAATAACTAACAAAACACATTGATGCTTCTCTTAGCAATACCCTAATTTTTAAGTAATCATATATTTTGGGTATTTAAAATAAATAATTTGTAGGTCAAAATGTTATTCTAATACCCCACACGTTTTCTTTATCAAAAATTTCCAAATTTATTAAAAATATTTTTAAATTTGTGGGTTTTAATGAATTAATTTAGAAGATGTCAAATTTTAAGGTATTTTCTTATGAATATTAGTTTGATTTTTAATTAAATTTTTATTATATATATATATTAAACTACTATTTTACTAATCTTTATTAATTATAGTTTAATTTTTTACCAAATTTTAATTTTTTTATTAAATCCTAATTTTTTTCTCTACCACTGGTACCATCATTACCATTGGGTTCCATCTTTAATTTTTTTTATTATTTTTTAAAATTTATTTATTATTTATTAATTTATTATATAATAAATAAATTTATTTACTAATGTATAAGATATAATATATATGTATAAATAAATTTATTTATTGATATGTATCATATATTATATATTTTAATAAATAAATTTATCTATTGATAGATATATTTACTGATATATAATATATAATATATATCATAAATGAATTTATTTACTAATATATATAATATAGTTTATATGGTAAATAAATTTTATTTATAATAAAAAACTATATTATGTATGGTAGATAAATTATTTTTATCATATAGTATATAACAATAAATACATTTATCTATTATATATTTTATATGATATATAAAGATAAATAAATTTATCTAACATATATTTTATATGTATATAAAGATAAATACATTTATTTATCCAAATTGTATGATATTAAAATTTTAAAAAAATGATAAATTTTATAAATAAAAATTATAATATTGTTTAAATTTTTATTGATGTTTTGTTTTAAATTTTATTATTTATTTTATATTTATTTTTTATATTTTTATGAGATTTAGCAAAATATGATAATAAACACTATAAGTAATTGGTGGTAAATAGTTGTCATGGGTTTAGGTTCAACAAGGATCTGTGCGGCACTCATATAAAATGTTTCCTATATAAGCCAACTTTTGTACCCACGGATAATTAGTTCATAATTAAGTTAATATTTTATATGATATATAAAGATAAATACATTTATTTATTCAAATCGTATGATATTGAAATTTCAAAAAAAATGATAACTTTTACAAATAAAAATTATAATATTATTTAAATTTTTATTGATGTTTTGTTTTAAATTTTATTATTTATTTACTTTTTATTTTTTTGTATTTTTATGAGATTTAGCAAAATATGATAATCAATACTATAAGTGATTGGTGGTGAATAGTTGTCACGGGTTTAGGTATGCCATACTCATATAAAATATTTCCTACATAAGTCAATTTGTGTACTCACAAATAATCAGTTTATGATTAAGTAAAGTGTCACATCCTGAACTGTATGATTCACTGTGCATTTATAATTGATAATATATCATGTTTATATATGTTATTGATGTGGAAATGATATGGAATTATGATTATGTTGATAGATATATGATAAGAATTGAGTTTAAAGCTCAAAAGAGCAAAGTGGAAATTTTACCGAAACCACTGAAACGGA
>CANYBF012207198.1:0-13986 GCA_948192965.1 Dalechampia spathulata
CAAACAAAATAAATTAAAATAGCATTTTTTAAAACATACGCGATCGGGAAGATCATACGCGATCGCATATGATATGGGATGATCATACGCGATCGCACATGATAACGCAATAATAAAAAAATGAAACCAAAATATCAAAACACATATAAATCATGCATAAAACGTTAAAACAATTCAATTTTCAATAAATTTAGGCATGGATACGATGAAAATACATGAAAACGATAAAAGGTGATAGATTTACTAACCTCTCATAGATTCTCCTTCGATCCGAGTGTAGGGAGAAGAAGAATAGTCCAATTCCAAGCGTTAGGGAATAAAATCACCTAATCTAAGTGATTTGTTATGAGTTTTTATGTTTTTCTAACCCTAATTGCTTAGATTAATCTAAAATTAGATTAAGAATAATCAATCATGTTTTGGCTGCCCCAAAAACCCTAATTTTTGTAGGTCTAAAGTTTGAAAACCCTAAAAATTGCCAACCCCTGTCAGAATGGAGTTCCAAAGCTTTTAAAATTTCTGTCTCGGAGACATACGCGATCGCGTATCTTAACATACGCGATCACGTATCCCAACATATGCGACGTATCACAAACATACGCGATCGCGTATGTTTGTACATATGCGGCGTGTCCAGAAACATATGCGATCGCGTATGACATCCCAAGATGGGCCAGAATTGGCCAAGAACGGTCTGGAATGATCCGAATCAACCCAGAGTGGCCCAAGGCCAACCCGAAATGGTCCAGAATCATCCCGGATTCGATCCGAGTCAAGCCGGTCCAAAATTAGGGTGCGACAGTTAGCTATATGGACTTTAGTCCAACTAAATAGAATCATTGAAATGAGACTATACCCCATATTTAATTGGTTAATGAATCATTAATGATCCATAGCACTAAGCAATAAGTAGTGAAGGTAAACTTTTATTTTTTAGGAGTCAAATGAAATTCAAGGTACTAACTCACCTATAATCATCAATTAAGAAGGGATAAGAGTGTTATGTGAAATGTAAAAAAGTGTTCATGTATACAACACAATTAACCATATGTGTCACACCAAATTAATGAAACATGCTCCTATAGGGTGATTAATAAAAACCATTTTATTAAGAATTCATTAATCACTCTACAAAGGATCTATGAAATTTTTTTTATAACGACGAAATATATCTGGTTTATTATCATAACTATTTATTTTATAACCTGCGGCTTTAGTATCACCTATTATATAAAATATTTACATAATAAATAGGGCATGCCATCAAACATTTCTTTGTGTATAAACATCATTTAAAAAATCTAGATAAGCTACACATTAGATAATTTTAACATCTCTGATAATTTACAAGCACAAAATATTTTACGGCCCATAATTATACAATGATAGTTACACCCACAAAACGTTACTCTAACCTGCGTTCATCAAATGACAAACGTTGAGTATAAAACTTAATGGTGTCCAATAATAACTATGCCATAAATAAAATTTGAGTATTTCATTATAATATATTATAAATAATAAATAAATCACTTAAGGAAAATTGTAATAACTAACCATAATAAATATAGTGATAATAAAATCATCCCGCCAACATTGGGTTATTAAAATAATTAAAATATTTCTGCCACTAGCTCTATATACTTGTCAATTTTCTTATAAATCAGTTATAATATCGCTCCATTAATCAAATTATAGTGATAAGCTACTTGGCATCAACAAATGCAAAATTTTAAGTTGTATTTCTCTTTTTGCATAAAAAAGATATACTATATGATCATAAATGCAAATGTATGTTGCATTCCTCTATTTTCTGTCATCTCATCATTTCTCTATGAATTCACCTTTTTCTGTGAATTCGTCTTTTCTCTATAATCACATCAATCTTTATCTTTGATTATGCACAATCTATATTGGGTACATTTTTAGTAATTCATTTGCCCTAGTATCTCTGTATTCTATCTCTGTATTATTCAATATATAAATATACTAGTGCCTCCCTTATTCCATCCTTTATATATATTTGTATACGTATATATATTATTGTGTCTCCTTTATTCCTCCAAAATATCATGCTGATGATTTATGATGCATGATTTATTTGCATATGCATTTATATAATAAGAAATAGTTGTAAATTAATAACATCTCAAAATACGTCAATATATCGCATATCCAACCATATATAAAATAATTAAATATTCATAACATTTTGCATTATGAGGCTTGAATCATCAAGCCTTTTATTTTACCTACAATTTTAGTTATAACGCAGTTATTATAGGGCATAAACTTATTTTTGTTTTGCCTTTGTCCATACATGAAATAGAAGTAGTAGTTTCTTTATTTTCCTCACCCATACCTGAGTTTTGTAGTGTTTAAATTAAATAAATTACATGCTTATACCAACTATTCATATATGTATATGTAGTACATATATTAATTATTTAATATTGAATTGCTTAATAAATCAAATTCAATTGTAGGCTCTATTATATTGACCACATCGGGCAATATATATATATATATATATATATTAAAAGTTTGATCTATTTAGTCTCTTAAAATGCATTTACAATGGCAAATATTTACATGCTTTTGTAATGCTTTCGATTAATACATAGGTTAATGAACCTGTTTTCTCGTAACTCTCCTTTCCCTGCCTTTTTGCCTTTAATTCAAGTTCATTATTTGGTATCTTTTAGAATTTTTTTTCTAATCATGTTTAATAAATGGCTCTATGCCAATCTGATAATTGCAATTACAAAATTTTTCTAATGTGTTTAATAAATCTTTTATATACACAAAAACACATTTAACTCACACAAGGATTTAAACCTCCTTCTATTTGTAATCATGCCACTTTCATATTTAACATACAATTATTACCGACATTAAATGAAGAAAGTTTCAAGTTGCTCACTTGATTAAGTGATATGTAACTCAAGCATCTCCATGGGATTTAATTATTTCACCAATGTTTATGTCATATATCTAGGTTTGTACTCATTGTAAAGGGAGCTTTAGGGATACTTGTATATTCAAGTTAGAATTGGCATGAACTTAGAGTCAATGTATAGGTATGTGTTTAGCATTAGTCTGCCATGCTCATCCTTGTACCTCAAAATGACATGAATCATAATAAGTTCCCCTTATTTACTTTTATTTCCATGATGCAATAAGAGGGTATGTTCCACGACTTACTTATATGTACCTAGATGTGAAGATTGGCCAGGTTTGTAAGTCATAAAAATATAGGAGTAAAGTGTTTCCCTAAGCTATGTCATTGTATGTTCAAGTTAGAAATGCAAGCAATAGCAAAGTGACGCATGCGAGTATAATGGCCTCCCTTTTCTTCTAATTTTCTAGCTTATTAAGTGTTCTTAGTATGACATCTCATAACTAGGATTTATGTTTTTACTATAAGAAGTAACTATATTTATAAAATTCTTAAGAACATGTGCAATCAAACCATATACATGCATCTAGAGTTGAATTGAAAATTAGACAGTTGTGACGTTAATTATAATGCACTAGCTTTACCTCTCTTTACCCATATTATTAATTCATGAACTTGCCACCTAGTATAAGTTTAAACACCTCCATTTTATAGTGCTTAATTAATGTAGTCCATTAACAAATTCTTTCATGATTATGGTCAGTTATATAACCATTGAATACATAACTTATGCGCATGAATTGGTTCAAAACCTTAACCAATTTACATCACTCACTAGCAATTTAAAGACTTGTTTCATATTGTCCATGGCTAATTTTGAAAATTCAATGAGAACCAAGCACTCCTATTATGCTAACACACACTCATGTCCACTTTTCTTAATTTCTCCCATGCACTAACCTGAACTACATGCTATGCAATCTTAAGTAATTGGAATGTCAATGTGCATTTATTACCTTGTAATCATATGATAATTTGTAGTCAAGTGGCAAGAAATACTAATTAATTATTTAGTTAAAGAAATGTGTGGCTCGTGCACATTAAGTAACTTCATCCTCAATTGCAATTTTACATCCTAAGTTACAAGACTCACATGCAAGTTAGCTCCATCTTTAACCCATACCATTCCAAGATTTTAATGAGAGATTTATCTCTCTCTAGCTTAAATTAACTCACCATTCATAATAAATGATATATGGGCTAGTACATAACATCCATGCACATTTTAAGGATCCAATGGTTATATGATTAACCAAGCAAGTCAAACGTACTCATTTCATAACTAGATAATTTACAAGAACTCCCTTAATCCATTTCAATCTTTCATTTAAGTTGAAACATTTTATAACCTTTTCATTCCACGACAGGAAAAGTATAATAGAAATTGGTTTCCTTCCTTCGCATAGTTTATATGATTCTCCCATAATTAATAAAAATAATATGGTAGGTTCATAATTATATATAAAGATAGATGTCTTCCTATTTCCTTCTCCAAGCACACATTGTTAGCAAGGTTGTTACATTCACAATAATTCATATATAAATAAATCAATCACTTATTCTCATGTATATTCTAGTTCAAGGTGCTTAATTACCTAGATTGCATAATTGGCAACAGATGCTTCAGTCATAGTCTCTCTTTTTGTTATAAACTGATTTCTCTTTAGTTTTCTAAGTATCATATCCCTCTAATAACCTAAGAAAAATCAAGAAGGACACCTTGTTCTGTCGCCTCAAGAAACTCACTCCACGTCAGCCATGAATCATACTATATTGGTAACATTTATCTCATTCATCTACCATTATGTTAGTCAGCTTATCAATTCTAATAAGTTATAATGCATAGCTTATCTATCACTTGTAATATAATTTTTTACTTAATTGTTTCTAATTCATTAAGATTTTAGTTAATAATGATTCATTCTTATACTCAGTTGATCATTTAACTTATGTCATGGTTAACGTCCAACATTTATGCAATACATACCAAGCAATGATCATTTAAATAGGCTTAAATATATATACTAACAAGTATGGCAATGTTATTATAGTTTATTTAATCTACCACCCCACTTATGTGATAACTTGATTCTTCTTATCTAGTTTATCTCTATTTCATACTGTGACACTTTACTTTTTATTTAGATTATTGTGGAATAGGCATAAATTTAACAAAAATTATTAATTAAACCTATTATAATACCTATAAGTAAATAAATAAATAAATACATAAATAAGTAAATAAATAAACTAACAATCATGTCACACTTGATCACTGCTAAACTTAAAATTTTAAAGAAAGGACTTCCTTCAATTTGAAGAAATTTATATTTATATACTCATATATAATTAATTAATATATACATATATCAATACATTAATATACTAAGTATAAGTAATTGCATCTTATTCCTTTTTTTATTTACTTTGTTAATAGCAATCCCCTTTACTAGTGTTGATTATATTTTTATACGATGTTAATAACATAACTATCTGTAAATATATATTGAAATAATTTAAATATTAAATTATTAATCTTATTTAATCAATCACTAACTAAGCTAGAAATTTTAATCACTAGGAGCAAAATATAATTAAACATAATTTTAATCATAATTAAAATAATAACGATGAATACGTGGGTATGACAATATAGGAAAAGTGATATGAAACTCTAAACTTTTAATGCTACCATTCTTCACCACAAACCCTTTAGAGATGGATTCACGTGGTGAAAATCTATTTGTTCTAGAGTTTTAATTTATAAATTTATCATATTAAGTGGTTAATTATCCTAGACAAGCATATGAAATTCATAAGCATGAATAAATCATACAATATGATATAACAGCACATTTAACATGGTAGCAATATGAAAAGCATTGTAGCAAAATAATAAGCAAATGACCTATAGAAAGGGATTAACGAAATATGGGATACATGTAGAATTAAGAAAGATATACATGTGAGGGAAAAATGAATAAAATATAGGCATATTTTATTATATAAGAGCTTCAACAATACAAAATAGACATCAAGCAACATCTCCTCTAATTTACTTGAGGAAAAGGAACAAGGTACTCAAACATTATGAGCTAAAAATGAATGAATAAAAAGTGATAGACAATTGACATTCTTAGGTAAAAATGATGATATGAGGAATAATTGACCAATTTAAGCTACAAGCAAGCTTAAAACAAGGATTGAAGTCCATTAAATATGATGAAATCATTCATATTAAAAATGTAATTTCCACAAGCCATATCATGAAAAATATCATAAAAATAAAAAGAAACTCCCAAAATCACTCTAGTAAGACATTTAAACTCAATTTACTTTCCAATTCACTCTTAATCATCCATAATTGCAATAGAAACTAAATTAAATAGTATTAATTTGAAAATCCAATTCGAAATCAATTCTTAAGCAAAAAGTGATAGAAATTTGATCATAAAACATAAGTTGGAAGATTCCAAGATCTTTAAGCATCACTTGGAAGTAAGTTAATATCTAAACTTGTTTGAATCATATCAAGTGACTAATATTCAATAATTAAAATGATATTTAATTGAAAAATAAATAAAACAGAATTGATTTTTATATTTAATTGAAAAATAAATAAAACAGAATTGATTTTTAGGTAAAAATAAATGAAATAGATCATGAGAATTGAAAATGGTAGATTCTATCATCATCAATCATTAATTGAAGATGGATCAACAACCAAATCAAAGCTCAATCATGTCCATTACAAACCAATTCAAATTAAAATTGGTATTTAATTTGAAAATTAATTTTAAAGCCAAAATGAATCAAATTTCATCAAATATTTAATGAATTCAGATCATCTGGTTACTATGAAGCCTTAAATGCTATTGAAAACTTTAATTAAATTGACAATCAAGCAAATTAAAAATCAAGCAATTGTAAAATTAGACTATATATGCACCTTACATGATAGTAAGTATGCCTTACATAAGTTAAAAATCATGTATATGCACTGCATATAAGTATACATGAACCATACATAAGATTTCTAAAAAGAAGAAAACAATGCTTTTAAGCAAAATCATAAATACAACTATAAAAATAGCATAATATGTGATTGCCATAAATTATATAAAGCTATGGAAAAGATTTAATGCTACTGTTGCATTCAATATTCAAGTAAAAATCATAAAATCACATAACTCATTAACAAATCATGATAATGAAGAGATGAGAAGAAGAAAAAGGTTTTTCCATAACTCACCAAAGCAAAACTCTTCAAAACCTGATTCTAGAAAAGAGTTAAGGGATTTAAGTATCACACCCTCATATGCACCTTAAATTCATGCATACATATGTATCTTATGGTCATGCTATAATGATGTGTAAGCATGGATTAATTACGTTAAATGTCAAAGTATATATGTATGCATGTATTTCATGGTAAGAGAATACATGAAGTATAAAAAATGTTTAAAGTTGTAAGCATAAGAAAAACATATATTTATGCTATGAGAATGCAAAAGGAGTGATTCATGAATGATTGAAATGAGAAAAATATTATGAAATGATATAGAGGTGAAACAATTCCATATAACATGGAATTTATAAAGAAAGAAATGAAAAGAAAGTGAGAGGATGGTTAAAGTGATGAAAATGTGCATAAGATGCATTATGGATGTGAGTTCAACATGCTTATGTTGAATGCTTTTCATGATGCTTAATTATGGAATTTATATATGACATGCGATACTTTGATATGTTAAATGTGTTATTTTATGAGGAAGTGTATGTTAGAATGTATACTAGAAAGTATTAATGAAGTTAGAATTAAAAATAAGGTAAGTTATAATTAGGGTTAAAATGGTAATTTCATTTAAAGAGAAGGGTATTTTTGGAAACTAGAAATATGAATGTATGATATGAGATGTGTATCATATATATATTGATGTGCATGACATGAAAATCATAATTAAACATTAATTAAAAAGAAAAAGGGATAATTTAAGGAAGGAACCAATGAGAAGGTGACAAATGTCACAGTCCTATTGGACACTTCCTTGACCTTAATTGAAATTATTTAATAAAATAAAAATAAAATAAAATTGGTTATGAAGAGGGGAAAAATGAAATTATCATAACCATTTCCCTTCATTCTTTGCAAACCTTATCTTCTTCCTTCCCTTTCATTCTAACATAGAAAAATCATAGTTTCCAAGGTAATTTTTCATGTAAAATTATATTTTCATGTTATTTTTATTAGTTTTCATTGTATACATACTTATTACTTCTTAATTGTCACATCCTCATATTTAGAATACTGCATTTATTATATGTGTGATGTGTTTTAGTTTATATGTGTGTATGATTGAGATTATGTTATTGAAATACGTGATACATGATATGATAGGGAAAATAATGACGTGCTATTTGATATGTGTCCAACATCGACTTGATGATAATTAGCAAGATTACTGATCATTTCTTGAATAACATCTCAATAAATATCAAAATATCATTTAACATATTAATCATATTATCAAGATGTCATCAACTATATACCATTTTCAGTAATCATCATATTAATCACTATTCATGAATTTTACCTCAGCCATATAAATGCTTATGCACATTTACCATTTCCTCAATTATTTAACCATCTTCAATTATCATCATCATCATGTATATAATTATAAGTATGCATTTATGTTATGCATTCTCCCTCATTACTGATCATTTATTGAATATGGATATTTACTGGGTCTTTTACTTATAATTTTATTGGTGGTACCACAATCAAATCTCATTCAATACTTATCTCTTGAATTTCATTCTTCTAATAACATAATCCCTTTTATTTAAGTCCCGTAGGAATTTATAACATTTACCCAGTATAATTTATATAGCATTTTTCTCATATTAAATCTTTTCCTTTCTCCTTATTTCATCATGAAATGTTATGCCATGTTCCATGATTAATGCATTATGAATATGTCATGTTTAACGAATAAAATAACATATCATAATTTAATTGTGTAATGCTATTGCATTACCAAACCATTGCCTCTTTGATCAATAAATGATTGAGGACTTCCAAACAAACTAGCACAAACTTCGTAGGTCCTTTCCTTTGTTAATATCCTTGGATGATTCGTGAGGTTTATCCACTGATTTACTGATTTCACAATCAATATTCATCCATTACTAATGTATTTCATTTCATCATTTATTATTCTTTCACTATTATGTTAATTAAACACATACATATCTGTTTTGTTTTGTTATCTTATTAGTTAAGAAATTATGTTACTATTTCATTTATCTAAATTAAATATCCTTTATTCAATTATAACATATTTAATATCTACTTACTGTAATTATAATACCACTGAAAGTAATCCTTACATTATCATATAACATTTCTTTTATTCAATCCAGTCAAAAATATTATATATTATTATATTCTTATTTTCTTCTTATTTTGATCATATAATTAATTTTTATTCAACAGTGATATTATAATACCTATTACTTAATAGTTATTAGAATCAATAATACTTTATCTTAATAATTTTCTATTTAAAATCATAACTCATTTATAAATCATTTGATTATTATTTCCTATTTGAATTCAAATTCTGTTATCATCTTAGTATTACTGATTTAATATTATAACTTAACCAAATTCTAATTACTAATCATATCTATATTTCACTAAAAATAGTTACTATCAAAAGTAGAATATGAAACAGTGGATATTATCAGTTATTTATTCTACACTTAAACTAAGTTAATTTCTTAGTATTATATCCTGATATTTAACTTAATTCACTACTGTACTAAACACTGTTATTATTAATCTGATTTGAACTATCAGAGAATTATAATGTTTTTGCTTAATCCAATCCTTTACCAATACTGTCTTAAAACCAATTAATAATCTAAACAATATCTTTACTTAAATATCTTTATGTCATTTAACTTAATTACATATCTAATAACACTTAATGTAACTGTTTATTACTTATTTATTTAACACTTCCATTAATATCATCATATCATATGCTATTTACCTTAATTTGTTTATTTGCAATCACTTAAGTATAATCTTATATCATTTAGTCAACTTATATACTTCACTTAATCAAATTCTAGATTATATATTATCCATCATTAAACTTATTAATTAAATATCCAGTGAAATCATACAAGTATAAACATTCTATAAATCATGTGTCTATAACCTATAGTTCACTGTTATCTCTATTCTAATCCTTAACTTAAATCTTATTTAAAACCATATCATGTCATTCATTTGTTTATTAACTTATAAATCTTCTTAATATTTGTTAATATGCATAAATAATTGATAATTTATGTCCATTTATAAATCATAGTCACATAGTTCAATTAAGGTCCTATTACACTTGATATGACATTCTTTAATAGCTTAAGTCATACTATCAATTAACCACTTCATTTAATTTCTTATAATCACACAATTTACTTAAATATTTACTAACTTATGTCCTCAAACTTGATGTGGCTGAATACTTGCACAAAAATCCATTAAACATTAGCAATTCATATCTTTGGTCCATTTTGATAATTCATACTTGAAGCTAACCTTCTTAATAATAATAATACTTCCATTTAACTTTAATTCTTTTATTATATCATTAATTCAAACTTAACAAAATCCATTTTTCCTTAACTTTTATCTCTTAAATACTTTGAATGAAAATTAAGCCTTAAATTATCAAATATACTTATTTTATGTCCAATTTAGTTCATATACCATATGCTATTTATTAACTCATCATTAAGAACTTCATTTTAACCTTAATTAGAAGGTGATTCCTTAAATCATACTTAAACTTAATCATTTAATTCATAGCTCTTAAGTCATATGCACTTAAAATGATATTTAGCCTTAAAACATCAAATTAACTTATCTTAAGCTTTAATTTCATCACTTTCTTTGTTATTAACCTTCTGTTTTTAGTAAATCATCTTTAACATCATATTTTAAACTTACCAACCATTAAAATGTTGTTTGAAGGTTTTGGCCAAAGTGAAAATTACAAAGCACACACACTCACATAACCACTTAACACTTTATTCCATGTCCTTTATAATCCTAACTCATCTAACCATCAAATCAAAACCCAAAAATCATAAAATACACTAAATACCATTTGACCATAACTTAAGTCCCACCAATAATTCATAAATCAACTCAATCTACCACTAATTTATACTTACTCTTACTCACCTTTCGTCAAATAACCCAAAGCTCAAATAAAACTTGCTATTCCTTTGTCTTTACTACTGATTTGAATAAACTTCCACCTTTATGACTTTCTCAAAGTTGCTCTCCACCTTAAAATAACATGCATGTGTTTAAAAGAGTTAGATAGGATTATAAACAAAATGAATCATCAAGATAGGTTTTGATTTTCATAAAAAATGTATGGATCTTCATGATTTTGAACATAACTTGAAGATCCATTAAGAAAAGGTTTTGGTCATCATAAGAACAAAGGAAAACAAAGATTATTTTGACCTTACCTTGAAGGTTTCTCAAAGAACTAGCTAGAACTTGAAAAATCTGAACCAAAAGAGGAAGAAAAACTAGTAAAACTTCAACTTCTTCAAGGATTAACTTTAGTTTGGTAGCTTTTAAAAAGAAAAGCATTCGGTCACCACTTCAACAAGGAGGAAATGAACATATCTTGCCTTAAACTTAAGTTAAACACATATACCTTGTATAGCACTTGAAGTTTGAAGAGAATAAGAAGATGAAGATTCAACCTTTTGGTGTTTCAAATGGACATGCATGTGCTTTCTTTGATTAGTAAAGAGAAATGGAACTTTGTGATCTTAAACTTAAGCTCCACTCAAGAACAAACTTAAAACATATGGTTTTTGAAGGGAGAATGAAGATATGTTAGAGCAAAGAAAGATAATAAAGGAAAAAGGCTTAGGAAAGATGAAGATAAGATAGGATTGTAAGAGGGATGGATGGTTTTGCTTTGGCCAAGGCATAAAAGAAGAAGGCAATTTGATTTAATGATGGATAAGAGACCCATCCGTAGCATTTAAGAGGTGGGGATGGAAAATGGTTGGAAATAAACTAATATACATCTCATTTTCTAATTTCTTAACCCTATATGTATATATACTTGTATTTTCTTTTAAAAACCACCAATCAAAGCTTAATTACATGTATTTATATACTTAATATATACTATAGTATACCATATTTAATTTAAAATACCATCCATCAATTTCCTCAATTAATTAAAATATAATAATTACCTTCTCTCTCCATCCACTAACACTAAAATCCAAAGCTACTTTTTCAAATACCTATACACTTTTTCAAATACCAATCCCACTACTAATTTAATATACCAATTCAAATATAATTTGACTTATTCTACTTTCAATTATATTTATCTATTTATCTACTTACAGAACACTAATTAACTTATTAACTTAATTATGACATCACTTATACCACTTATGACATCATCATGACATCATAATTAAAAATACTAATTATACTTTTCTAATATTTACATTCTATTATATACTCTTACTAACTCATCATTAATTCATAATTATTCATTTTCTAATAAAAATCATAATTACGTTCATATGCTTACATCATCAACAATCAATTATGACATCATAAATAATTTTAATTCAAATTTTTCAAAATTTGCATATATCAAATTCAAGTTAAAACAAGCATCTTAAGCTTACTTAATTAATCATACTAAGTGTTTTCAACATCAAAAACCTTAATTAGTCACCATTCAGGGGTCGTTTCAATGGTTTTCGTCAAAATTTCCAATTTCAACTTTAGAGCTATAAACTCTAATCTCATCATATATTTATCATCATAGGCATTATTTCATATCATTAACACACCAATAACATATAAAATAATACATTTAAACTAATTTATGAATGCAAAGTGTGTGCTCGATTTAGGATGTGACATATACGCTTAAGGAAGTATTATTATTTTAAAAAAATAATAATAAATAGTATAGAAATAAATAAAATAGATAAGAAAATGTATTATAATATATTATAATGTATATAATATGTTTATATTATATAATGTGTTATTATAAGATATATATAAATATGGTATTATATTATTATATACGTATAAATATACATGTTAGTGGGACTTAAAAGAGTGTTATGGTGCGGATGTCTGCATAGTAATACGGTGGAACTCACTCCTCTAAGTTAAGAAAAGTTAGAATGAATTATCCTCTCATTTTTCCTTCTTCTTTTGTTTCCACCGTTCCTTTCTCCTTATCTTGATCAAAACTCTCACCATCACTCTTCTTTTTCTTCTTCTTCTTCTTCCTCTATTCTCATCCGTAATCTTCTCCTCTTTTACTTCAAGTTTCAAGCAACACTTATTTCTCTTCTTCTTCTCTTTGATTTGCTGCAACACTTCTTCTTCCTTCTTTGTTTTCTTTAATCGATTCTCACTTAAAGACACATTCATATGTGTTTTGCTTTGTAAATTAAGCTTTAGAAGACTAAATAAAATGAGTAAGTGAAGTTTATTGAAGATTGATAGATGGGTCAAGGTAGAACAAGGTTTGCATAATCTTAGTTTCTTTTTCCTAGCCACCGAAACCTTAACCACAAGGTGTAGAGAAGATCTGAGGAAGAGATTCTTTTTTTTTGTTTCAAAGGTGAGTTCATTGACCAAATATATGTGTGTGTGTGGATCCCTCATTTTCTTGATGTTGAGGAAAGGGGATGTTGTTGCCAAGTAGTTACCTTGCTTAATATTATGTTATTGTAAAGTTGTTTAATACTTAGAAGTGGAAGTGTGGTTGTCATGTATGTTCTTGGTGTTAGTGTATGCTCTAGAGCATCATGTGTATTTGTACTATACATTTCCATTAATAAAGGCATTATTCATTATATAGTACAATGTTTTAAATGAACTTGTTTTACTTGGAGTATTAAACTATATATTGAAGTCCATGATATTGGAA
>CANYBF012207280.1:0-15420 GCA_948192965.1 Dalechampia spathulata
TACATTGATCAGGGTAGATTTAGATATTGAACATTTACATACAATAAGAATCTCATTTCATAAACTCTTTATGAATTCCCTTGTACTGTTCCAATATCATGGAATTCATTATTTAATTAAAAGCCTTTCAAGCAAATCAAACAATGAATAATGCCTTTCATTAATTAAAACGTTCAAGTATAATAAAACATGATGCTCTAGAGTAGACACTAATAATATGTAGATTACTTTAGCCTAAAAATATTTTAGCAAGCTACTTTTGCTAAGCATAGTCCTTGCCATTTATTGTAAAGTGTGATTCTTTCTTTCTACCACTCCATTCTATTATGGAGTTTTAGGTGCTAAAAAGTTATGAGTAATCTCATGTTCATTATTGTAATCCTCAAAAGATTTATTCTCGAATTCCCTTTTATGGTCACTCCTTATAGAGGTAATTTTGTAGCCTTATTGATTTTAAACTTTCTTGTAAAAGTGAACAAACTTGTTAGATGCCTTATCTTTATAAGCCAGGAAAAGGGTCCATGTAAATCTCAAATAGTCATTAACAATCATAAATACATATGATTTACCATTGAGACTAACAGGTGAAATGAGACCAAAAAGATCAAAACGTACAAGTTCTAAAGATTTAGATGTTTAAATCATGCCTTTACTTTTGAAAGAATTTTTAGTTTATTTACTAAGTAGACATGTACTACAAACATAATATTTTTCAAACTTTAATCTTGGTAAACCATTAACAAGATTTTTCTTTAAAAGTTTTAAAATCAAATGCATACTCGTATGACCTAGTTTGCAATGTTATAACCAACTATCATGATGATATGAAATCAAACAATTTTTATTGATGTCATTCAAATTGACTAAATAAATATTATCATGTCTCTTACCAATAAATAATGTGCTATTATCATGCACATCTTGAACTTCATAATTGGTAGATTCAAAAATAACTCTTTTACCTTTATTATACAATTGACTTACAATTAGCAGGTTGAATTTTAATCATTTGATCAATAAGACATCCTCAAAATAAGATGTTGATCCAATGTCTCCGTTTACAATAATCTTTTCTTTACTTTTATCTCCAAAGCTTACATTATCATTGTCTTTCATCATTATTCTAGTAAACTTGCTCTTATCACCAATCATATGCCTCGAATAAACACTATCAATGCACCATTTCTCATTGTCATCCTTGCTTATTAGGCAAACTTGCAATTTAGCTAGCTATTTTTAGGTATTCAATGTGTATTGAATCCTTTTACATTAGTATTAGTTTGAGTTCCCTTAGGCATCAAAACTTGGTACCTTTCATGTTGCTTTATTAAAATCATAAACATAAGAATAATATCCATAATAATTATAATGAAAATATCTTATGTTTGAATTATAAGCAAATGTTCTTTTTAGAAAAAATTAGTTTTTTCTTGAATTTAAAACATGTGTATCATGACAAGTTTATTTTCCTTTAAGAACTTTCAATCTTAATCTCAAAACTTCTTTTTCATTATTTAGGTTTTCAAAATCTTATTATTTGAAACTATCTTGCTAATTTCATATTCTAGTTTTTCCTTCTCAATTATCAAAATAAACTTTTCTTCTTAAATAGATTTTTAAACTAGAATACTTTTTACCTAATTTTGAAAACTCAAAAAATAATTCTTCAAAACCTTTTTCAAGCTCATGGTAAGATAAAGATGAATGATTTACCTCTTGTTGATCATCCTTACTTTTGCTTTCACTATCACGTTTTACCATAAAAGAATATGTTTGCTACTTTTTCTTCATATTCAAATTCTGAACTCGAAGTGTCACTATCACTTCATGTAGCCACCATTGCCTTTCTCTTCTCTGAATCCTTCTTTTTTAATTTCAAACACTTTGGTTTGATATATTTGGGCTCATTGCATTCATAGTAGACTACTTCTTGTTGTTCCTTCTTGGAATGTAGCTCATCTTTTGGATGAAACTTCTTCTTACCTCTTTTTTTCAAAAACTTATCACCTTTCTTAAAATACTTTTTGAATCTTCTTGCAAGCATGATATCATCATCATCATTATCATTATCACCATCACTTGAATCTTCATTACTTGATAAAGCTTTAAGTGTAATGGAATTTTTCTTCTTATCTTTAGTGTTTGCCTTCTTCTTGTCAAGAATGATTTCATGTGTAAGTAGTGAGCTAAGAAGTTCATCATATATGAACTTAGTGAAATCCTTTACCTCATACAAAATAGTAACTTTTGGTTCATACTTCTCGAGCAATGATTTAAGGATCTTCTTCACTTTTTCTTCTTCAAAAATATATTTTCCAAGGTTCTTTAGCTTGTTCATTATATGTATAAATTTGGTGCTCATTTGTAAGATATTCTCATCAAGCTACATAAAAAACATTTCATAGTCATGCAATAAAATATATATCTTTGATTCCTTGACTTAACTTATTCCTTCATAAGTAACTTTAAGTTTCTTCCAAATTTGTTATCCTATAGTATAAGCAGACATGGTTATATTCATTTAGATCAAGAGCATAATGTAAAATATTTACAACTTTAGAATTTGCTTAGATTAGCTTTTAATCAACATCGGTGTAATTGCTTTCATCCAATTTGGTAGGAAGTGTTACACCAAATAAGATGCTTTTCCAACATTCAATTTCAACCAATTAAATAAAGTTCCTTATTCTAGTCTTCCAATATGAGTAGTTTATTCTATTCAACAAAAGAGGTCTTATTGTTAAATGTCCTTTAACATTTTGAGCAAGAACCATGTTGATACTCGAACCAACTACCATTTAATCTCTTCCAGGCTGCTAAACTTATAAAATAGAGACAAACTCTAATACCAAATATTAGTCCTAAAAGCAGTAGTTAGGAGGGGGTGAATTGACAAACTTGAAATTTTTAAAATAATTTTAGTAAACTATTTTCAAAACTAGTAAAGTATTTTTTTGAAATCGGTGAACTAAAATAAACTTTAGCAAACTATTTTATCAAAACCAAATCAATTCAAAAATAAATCAAAGTTATGAAAATAAATTGATTGATTTTTGAAAACTTCCCTCTGGAAAATAATAGATTGATTAAATTAAAATTCTTTTATAAAAATCCTTTTTAATATGAAACAATTAAAAAAGCAGGCTAATAATAGAAGGAGAAGAGAAGAAAGTAGTTGACACATAATATAATGGCCTAAATGCTTACATCCACACTTTTAAAACCAATATTTTGAGGTTTCACTAAAACAACAAATTTTCAAAGCTAACTTAGAACCTTTACAAAAGTTTTCAATAGGTTAACTTGTAACTTTTATTAACAAAAATTTTTAGTAGGCTAACTTGCAACCTCTATAGGTTTTTAGTAGGTTAACTTATAACTTCAAGTTTTCATTGGTTCACTTGTAACCTCTTCAAGTTTTACAAAAATAAGCTAACTTAATAACCTTTTACTATCACATCTTTCTGCTACGTAACATGCTCCCGTAGCATGATTACTAATTCTCTATTCAAGAAAATCAATAATCATCCTACAAAAGATTCCATACATTTATGATTATGTGTGAAAAAATTATAGATATATATATTATATCATGCATACAATCTGTCAACTATATCCGATCCATTATCATTCTCAGGTGTTATCATACTATCATAGTTTAAAACATCACCTTATTAAAATTATTAATATACACACATCATTATTTTACATATTTAAAGATCGCCATAAGTCATTACCTTCATAATTAATAATACTATCACTAATTTAAAAATATTGTCAATCATAATTTTAATTACTATCAAGTACTTATTTTAATAGTTGCACGACTGTTGCAAAAATAGAAGTCTGAGGAAATCCAAACCCATTTACCAATTGCTTATTAGAATGTCCAGTTGCTGCCACTAACAATCTTGCTCCCCGACTTTACTTGTTCCTACGTTTATCAATTGACAAACGCTGAGTATAAAACTCAGTGGTGCTAGTATATCATTTAATGTAAATAAAATAATTAAATAACATATTCATGATATAATAATAACAGTTAAAATATAATATTAATTATTTATAATGCATCATTTAATACATCATTAAATATATATCATATGCCATTTTTATCTTTATTAATTATTCTTATTAATATATATTACTAATATTTCATTATTCATTAGTTATTTGTAGTTATGCTCCATATCATTAATATCACTTTCAATATCATTATTATTTCTATCAAAGTTATTTTCATTATTAACAATGTCAAATCATTATCATTATAATTATAAATATGAATGCTATGGTATGTATGTTATTTTAGCATTTATTTGCATGAGTGCAAATCATCATACCAATTATTGTATCAACATCATATAACCATGAAAAATGCTTATTTATGAGAATGCATTCATGTTATGCATTCTTCCTCATATTTTCCTGTATCATTTTATATCATATGATTGCCTTTATTTGTGCACATTGTATTGGATTTTCTTTCCATTCCATATATGTGGTTCAATATACTAAAATCCATTTCATAATCATTTCATTAATTTTCATATCCTTTATCTTTCCATTTTATTTTCGTAAGAATTTCATTTCATAATGCCCAATACCTTTCATATAATCATTTTCTTTTCATTTGTTTATTTTCCACCTTCCTTGTTTCTCTATGTCATGTTATGCCATATTTCATGATAAATGCAATGATGTTTATGATATGATAATCATATATATCATTATATCATTATTAATTATGTAATGCTATTGCATTACCATACAATCGCCCCTTTGATTATTTAATGATCTAGGGATTCCAATTAATTAGCACAAACCTGTAATATCCTTTCCCTTGTTTAAATCCTTTGGTGGTACGTGAGGATTATCCACTGAATTACCTACTCATAATGCAATATTCATCTTTAATTAATAATTGATATTCAAAATCAATCATTCATTATTTCATATTTGTAATTCATATACCATTGTTCAAAACTCATTAATCATTTATAACAGTCCAATCCATTTATTGTATCCAATCACTAGATAGAAAAACCATATTATCATTTATATTGATATCCTCTCCTCATATAAATTATTTTAATTAACATCTAGTTTATTTATTGCTACATAGTATTACTTAATAAAATATATTATTTTTTATTGTTGCATTCCTATTCACCAATGTATCATAATCATAAAACTTTATTCATTAATAATTCATTTCTTATATAATAAATTATCATATATAATTATATCTTAATTGTTCCCTTATTAATTAACTAACACTGCATCCTTTAATAAAACAGTTGATACCTTAATATCAGTTACCAAATAAATAATTTCATGTCACTTACCACTTATTAAACACTAGAACATATTACTTAAACAGGTTCTTTTCTTATTCCTTAACTAATATCATATTAGTATTCTATCAATCAGTTAATATCTTACTACCAATTTACTAAACTATTATCATTTGAATACTGATCATTTAATATCCAAAATGTATAACTTAGTCAGATTCTTATAACTAATCATATTTATATTTTACTGATAACTAATTACTGCTAAAACATAAAGTATTATGATAGACATTATTAAGATATAATATAAAATCAATTAATATTATAATTCTGATTACTTAATAATATCCTGATCATATGTCCTTAACAGATTCTTAGTATAATACTTTTCATATTTAACTTCTATTATCTAATAAAATTGTATAATATCTCATGCATATAATAAGAATGTTTAATATCAGAACTTATTAACAAAGCATTTGATATCACTTAATAATTTTCTGATAACAGACCCCCTTATAATACTTCTATCATATAACCAGTTAATAACTTAAACAGTAACCTTCCATAATATATTCCTATCATTATCATACTTAATCACCCATCCAATTGCATTTATTTATGACTGCTTATTACTTATTCATGTAACACTTCATATAAAATGCAACCTGTCTTAACATATTCACTATCTATCACTTAAGCATAACCATTTATCATATACTTACCTTATATTTTACTTAACAAATTCCATTATATATGGCATTTATCCTTTTACTTATTAATTAAAATATCTAATACAATCATATAAGTTTGATAATCTTAAAACCATATGTTTCAACGCATATACCTCACTGTTATCTTAATTTAATCCATCAATTTGAATCTTATTTAGAATCTTATTATATCATTCACTTATTGACTCATTAAATCTCTTAATAAAACTTAACATACTTACTTTAATTATCATTTAAGTCCTTAGTATAAATCTTAAATAAAAATCATTTCATTAAACTCCTTATTAACACTTATCATTCTTAATAATCTTTTTGATGCTCAATTATAATTTATCACAAGCTTCATAGAATAATTTATATCATACTTCATTATATCCTCCAATATAGTCAACATGCTTTGACCCTAACTAAATAATTTATACTATTTATTTATGACTTCATTAAACCTTTTAAATACACTTAATATGCTTATTTAAATGCTCATTTAAGTCTTTAATATCATTATGGCCGCATACTATCAATCCTTTATACATATCCTTTTAAAACTTCCACTTTATATCCAAATTTTGTAATATGCCATATGCTTAAATACATTTTATTATGAATCTTCCATTTTTATACTCCAATCCAAAGTTAAATACTTAAACCATACTTTAACTTAATCATCTTCCATAGTTTATATATTCCATATACTTAAAAATGAAAATTTAGTCTTCAATCATTAAATTTGCTTAACTTATTACTTAGCTATTATCATCTTCTTAACTATTAACCTTCTGTTTTGAATAAATCTCTTAAAATCATACTTTAAACTTACTAACCATTAGAAATGTCCATTTGAATGTTTCAGCCAAAAAGAAAATAGCAAGACACACACACTCATACAATCACTAATCACTTTATTTCATGCTTTTTACATCTCTAACCCTTTTAACCTTAAAATCATCAACTAAATCTATCCAAACTACTTCAAACCATTCGCCCATACCATAAGTCATATACAAAATGTACAAATCTAATGGATCTACTACTAATCATACTCATCAAAGCTCACCCTTAATCAAACAACCAAAAACTCAACTTAAATGTGCTCTTCACTTATTTAACCCATGGATCTATTTAGAACTTCTCACTTCCACTTCCTTAAGCTTGATCTTCAACTAAAATAAGCACGCATGAATTTAAAAGAGTTAGATCGGATAAGAGAAAGAAGTTAGATATCATAAAGGGTTTGGTTTGCTAGAAAAACTCATAGATCTTACTGAATATCAACTTACACTTGAAGAACAAAGGAAAGAAGTTTCAGTCACTTCTTTAAATGATGAAAAAGAGAATAATCTTCTGCCCAACTTGAAGAAAACATGCAAACTAGCTTGAAACTTGAAGATTTAAATCAAAATAAAGAAAGAAGCTTGTGGTTTTGTAGCTTGATGAAGAAAAGCATGCACTCTCTTTGAAAAGCAAGGAGAAATGAAAGTATCGTGTATAAACCTTAAGCTATACATATGAAACTTGTGATATACATGAAGATTAAAGTGGAAATGAAGAAAGAATGGAGTATAGCTTCGGTTTTGCTTAAGGAAAATGAGGAAATGAAAGAACAAAGTGAATGATAGATGGAAAGAGGATAGGTTTCGATTTTGGAAGAGATAAGTAAGAAAAATGAGTGATATGGAGTGATTAAGAGAGGAAATTTCATTTAGATTAAGGGATAAGGTGTAGGGCAACCTCATGATAGCAATATACACCTTAAAACACTAGATTATAGCCTTATATATGTATAATTATATGTATATGATTTAAATTCCACTAATCAACACTCATTTGCATGTATTTTTATACTTTATACATATTTCAATACACAATATTAAATACTTAAAATCCTCCATCTTTTTCCATTAACTAATAAAATATAATACTTTAATTTTCTCTCTTCATCCACTAACACAATTTCCTACACCACTAACACAATTACCAATCTCACTTCTAATATAATATATTAACTTAAATCTCCACTAACTAATATTATTTTCAATTACATATTTATTTATTTATCTAATTACATACCATTAATTTATTCATTAACATAATTATGACATCACTCTTACCACCTTATAACATCATCATGATATCATTAATAAAAATACCAATTATACTTTTCTATTATTTACATATTATTATTATATACTTTTACTAATGCATTATTAATATATAATTATTTATTCTTTAATATATTAGAACCATAATTATACTTATATGCTCATATCATACTTACATCATCATTACTTAATTATGACATCATAATTAATTCCAATTTTATTATACTATCACTTATATATTATTAAACTTATGTTAAAACAATCATCTTAAACATACTTATTTAAACATATTAAGTGTTTTTAATATCAAAACCATCAATTAATCTTTATCTAGTGGGTCCGTTTTTAGTGGTTTCATCAAAAATTCTCTTTTCAACCACATCACATAAAACTCATATCACATCATGTATTTTCCATAATTGGCATAATTTCAAGTCAATAACACACTTATAACATATAAAACAAGACACATCAATCAATTCATGAATGCAAAGTGGGTGCTCAATTTAGGATGTGACATTTATAACAACTGAAATAGTTTAAGTATAGAATCCTCATAACTTTTACAAAATCCTATTGAAAAAATTGAGAATATATATTCAAATGAAGCTATTTTAAAAAATATTTTAGATGTATATGAATTAATTCCTTTTTGTTCTCTTATTTTATTCCGTGTTTCATATTTTCTTACTTCAAAATTCATGTATTTATACTTGAAAATATAATAGTTATATTCCAAAAATACATAAAGTATAAATATATAAGTTAATGAAAATCATTATGAAAATAACTTCCTATTGCATTAAATCAATGAGTTGAAATCACATAACAGATAGATTTATTATTAAAATTGATTTTTGAAAACTTAAGATTTTTAGAAAATGGAAGTATATTTGAAAATCATTTTATCAGAAGAGGAAATGTTATATTTTGATTTGAGCTTTATAAGGTAAATATCCTCAAAATTTTCTTAATAATAATTCTAAAAAATACTTTAATTAAAACTCCTAAAAGTAATCCTCTTAATTATCTTTTATAAAACATTGAAAATCTCCTATGAATGTAGCTGTTAGATTTTAATTTCCAAAGACAATCTCAAATGTTCCCTTCCATGTAGATGACTTAATATTTAATTTTTGAAAAAATTAATAATATTAAATCTACAAAAATAAATTTTGAAAACAAATAAAATCATAAATATCTTAACAAAAATAATAGATAATTATATTATCTTTTTCAAATATTTGAAATAATAATCTCCACTAAATAATTACCAAGTCAAACAATGATATATCCAATTAAGATATTTACCAAATAATCATTATCCATTTAAAATCAATAATCACATAAAGTAATCAACATGATTGATAATCAATCAAAATAATTACCATGTAAATTATCCATAATAACAACAATTAATCATATGTGATCAAAACAACATGATTAGCCAACATATCCAAGGATAGAAAAAATTTTCTCCAAAATCATAAACATTAATGAAATTAGATTTAGCAAAAATCACTTAAATTAATTAATCAATAACTTCAACTCAATTAATATCAATTTTTATATTCATCAAAATCGATAAGTCATCACTTACCTTAAAATCAAAGGAGGAGAAATGGATCTTAGGAGATTGACTTATTTGAAAGGAATTTTTCAAGTATTTTTCTAAGTTGTATAGCTTGCAAGGTTCTATATGTTATTCTCATCTTTTGGATAATGTTCTAAATTTTATCTCTAGTGAAATTAACTATGCCTTATGTAAGTGAATCATTGTAGAAGATGTTGGAGCAACAACTTTCCAACTTATTAGTGATAAGTCTCTAAGGTTGATGGTTTTATTAATGGTTTCTTTTACTAAAACAATTGAAGAATAGTTAGACCTAATGTGGTATCTCAGGTCTAAATGTTTATAAAAATAGGGGAATGTCTACTTCACTTAATGACATAGTTATAATGTTGGTTAAAAAAGTATTAAACTTAGAGATATTGTTGGAATATCAATCTACTAGTTGTTGTAATTTTGTATATAGAGTGATATCTAAGATGTAATTAATCATTTATCTTCATTTGCAATATACCTTTTATCTGTATCTTAGCTATTTCTAAATTAAATATTAGAGATTTTGCAAGTATTCCTTTCTGTTATGAACATTTCAACTCATATGTTAGCCAATAAAGTAACTTGCATTAATTAATTTTCATGAAGTAATCCAATATATTTGACATGAATGATATAATTAACCTATAAAACTTACTTTTAGGTTATGTTTGTTAAGATGTATTGAGATATATAATAATCAATTATGTAATGTAATAAAAAAATATGATGCATTGTAATCATCGTTCCATTATAATGTTTAGATGATAATTATAAACAAAATGTAAGTAATCAATATATTATTTTAAATCTTACAAAATTTAATTAAATTTTAATTTTTTATTAAAAGCTATAATTGATGTTGAATCTTAGATTCCAATTTCGATATTCCAGATTTTAACTTTTAATTTTGATGTTTAGTTCATCCATCATGATATTTGGATCATTATCCAAAATCTTTACATTTTAATATCTGTTTTATATTTTAATGTCATGTTATAATTAATATTATTTAATTTTTAATGTTATGTAACTTTTATTTTTATGATTATATTAATGATTAATTATTTATTTATTAATAAAATGAGTTTAATATATTTGTAATGAAGAAATATAATGATGAATACATGTAAATTGATTTGTATTTAATAATACATTAGTTCAAGTGTGTTTGATTACCTAGGTATTGATCAACATATTATATTAATTTTTTAATTATTCAAATGATATAATATAAAATATAATGTAATTATCATTACCTTACACCGTTAATTACATCCAACCAAACATAACCATAATATATTTAAGAAATAAAATCAAACATATAATTTTAATATTATGATATGTTCGGTTAACTGGTCAAATATAATATAATTTAATCTATAAATTAGATTAATAAATTAATTTATAATATTATCTAATTTTTATCTTATTATTAATGGATTAATATAAATTTAATATAAATTCAATTATAAATAATTTAAATCTTTATAGTAAAATTATGACCGGTGAACTGCAGTGCTTTACGTTTCTCTTTTATATACATGATTTTGCCTATCTTCTTGTCTTATAAAAAGTAATCAGTATTCATCCCTACCTCTCTCACCCGCCAACCAAGCAACCAAAGGAGCAAGTTTAAAGCCATGCTACAGAGAAGTAGAACTCTTCCGAGCAGAATCCACCATGGAGTTGTAAACATCAAAATCCTCTCTTTTTTCTTGTAATTCTGTTTTACTTTTTTCCTAAAAATCTAAATATTATTCTCATACATTCAATACTATGGATTAATGTTTCAGACAGAAGAAATACATGATGTCAGACACTACTTACAAGTTGAACCACAGCCCAAACCTCGTCATGACGTGGATACAGAAGCAATAAACCCTCAAGAAAACTACTCGAAATGCTTTGATGATGATGGCCGATTAAAGAGAACAGGTTCTTATAAAGCTTCGTTTTCTTCTTCTTGATTATATCTGCTGCTCCAACTTAGTTTCAATTTAAAAGTTTGAGTTCTTTGATATATTTTGGAAATGATTTCATGTCTAATACACAACCCAGAAGAAATATACCCAATTACTACAGTAATCTTGGAAAGGTGATTAAATTATGTACTGAAGAAAGATATGGAATGGTGGGAACAGGTACGTTTTGGACAGCGTCATGCCATATAATAACAGCAGTAATAGGGTCAGGAGTGTTGTCATTGGCATGGGCTATAGGGCAGCTGGGTTGGGTTGCTGGACCTGCTGTTATGCTCCTTTTTGCCTTTGTCAATCTCTACACTTCCAGCCTTTTAGCTCAATGTTATAGGACCGGTGACCCTCTCACTGGACCCAGAAATTACACCTACATGGATGCTGTCAAGGGCTACTTAGGTAACACCTCCCTTTCAAGCATGTCTTGATTTAAATTTTACTTGGTATTTTATAATATTATAAAATGATTTTAAAATCAATTTTTTTAAAAATAATAATACTTTAGAATAAATTCATAATAAATCTATATTAAATTCAAAGTAATTTTGAAAGATATTATTGTAGTAAATATTTGTAATATTTTTGAAAATTTTCGTTTTCTAATAACATCAAGGGGTGCAGGTGGAAAGAAGGTATCTTTCTGTGGATGGATACAATATCTGAATTTATTTGGTGTTGCCATTGGCTACACTATTGCTGCATCAGTCAGCATGATGTGAGTTCTCTGCCTTTTTCTCAAAATCATTGCATCCCATCATATTTTTCAAACAAACAATTCAAAAATTCTAAATTATCTTACTACCCATATTCTAATGACAAATCCAAGCTGTTGCTGCACGGTTAAGCTTCTATCTTTTATTCTGATGGGTTTTATATATAATACTTTCATATATATCAAATTATTTTTTATATAATTATTCGTTTATTATTTAATATTATTAAATACCTTTGATCCATATCAATATTGTGACTATCAATATAACCATGACAGTTACATCAATTCTAATTTAACACATGCCACAGTATTAGCGCCTACTTTTCAGAAGTATTATTATTATTTTTTATTTAGATATTATAAGAATATAATGATAAGTTTATAATAATGAATTAACCAAAATTTTGCCAAGAATTACTCATAATATAAATTAATTGTAGGGCAATAAAGAAATCAAACTGTTTCCATGCAAGTGGAGGGAAGGATCCATGCCACATGTCGGCTAATGGGTACATGATAACATTTGGGGTGGCTGAGATCATATTTTCACAGATACCAGACTTTGATCAAATATGGTGGCTCTCTATAGTTGCTGCTGTTATGTCTTTCACTTATTCCTCGGTTGGTTTGGGTTTGGGCATTGGCAAAGTTGCAGGTACGCTTTCACTTGAACATGATAATTTCAAGAGAAACAGGATGCGGCATGTAGGCAAGCTGGTGTATTAGAAATATATAAAACTACTTTTCGTATTTTGAACTTTTGGGTTGAGCGGCTTGAACTTGTCATTTTTCAGAAAATTCAACCTGGAAAGGGAGTCTGACAGGCATCAGTATAGGAACAGTAACACATGCAGGAATAGTTACTGCTACACAGAAGCTCTGGAGAAGTTTACAAGCTCTTGGAGCTATTGCTTTTGCATATTCCTACTCTATGGTTCTCATTGAAATTCAGGTAATCGATTAAGATTTTCTTAACATGATCCATCATGTTTTTTTTATCTTGACAATGGCAGAGAATTAATGGAAGTCCATTTGCATTTGCTATTTGTAGGATACAGTAAGATCTCCTCCTGCAGAATACAAAACCATGAAAAAGGCAACTGCATTTAGCATTGGTGTGACTACATTTTTCTATTTACTATGTGGATGCTTTGGCTATGCAGCTTTTGGGGATACTGCTCCTGGAAATATTCTGACTGGTTTCGGATTCTACAACCCCTATTGGCTTCTAGACATTGCCAATGTTGCAATTGTTGTGCACCTTGTTGGTGCTTATCAGGTACACTACTGCAGCTAATCGTAACCATATACATATAAGGCCGAATGATAAAAGTAATCCAAACCTTTGCAATGTTGGTTTCGGATTCATTTTTTTATGATTGTTCTGATAAAGCTAGAGGTTACCAAAAGCATGCATGAGAATTACAGAATCTTTAGATCATCAAGCAAGTGAATTTTGCAGGTATTTTGCCAGCCATTGTTCTCATTTGTAGAAAAATGGAGCGCTCGAAAATGGCCGAAGAGCGATTTCGTGACAGCAGAATACGAGATTCCAATACTCTTCTTCGGTGTTTACCAGCTGAATTTCTTCAGGATAGTATGGAGAAGCATATTTGTTGCTGTGACAACCCTCATAGCCATGTTAATGCCTTTCTTCAATGATGTTGTTGGAATTCTTGGCGCCATGGGATTCTGGCCATTGACCGTATATTTCCCCATTGAGATGTACATTGCAAAGAGAAAGATCGGACGGGGAACTAGCCGGTGGCTTGGCCTTAAGATTCTGAGCGTTAGTTGCCTGTTTATCACGGTAGCTGCTGCCGTTGGCTCCGTCGCTGGTGTTGTTCTTGATCTCAAGACTTACAAGCCGTTTAAAACTAGTGAGTGAGAAAGGATCAGGGAGGCATATGCATGGACAAGTCATGGGTTTTAAATTGTCAAAGACCCTTAAATATGATCAGCTGCTGGTATAGCAAGTAAGAGCTATACAGCTAATTATGATTTAGTCGTCATTGTATAATAAGTAAGGGGAGAACTCGTTCAGACGAGAATCAAATTGTTGAAAATGTAATATCTCGTTTCAAACTATCATCTTAATAGTATTGAAAATTTCATGTGAAGTTAGCAACAACTATAAATGATCAAAGGCTTGCCATCAATCGGAGGCTTTCTTGAACAAGGGCACTGGGAGGAGCAAGTTTGATGCTAACGTTGTTGAATCATTCAGTCTAATTAAAATAGGAATACGATGTCATATTACACACAAAGAAAAGAGGCAAGTTAGACATAATTTGATGTGCATGTTGGAATGAATTGTTGCCCACCTTCCTTCATATCTGTATATAGATTTTATGATTTTTCTTAACCATACAACATTTCATTATAACTTAACTTTTAAGATTAGTATCATGAAATATTTGTTTAAACCTAATTTATATTTTTATATATAAAATAAATTAATTAACATCATTATATAAATAAAAATGAAAAATTTTATCTTATTTATATAATATTGAATTTAACCATTCTTTAATCATCTGATTCAAAATATTGAAAAAATGCTTCTTTCATTTAATATCAAGCATTGTTCAAATAAAAATAATCATGAAATGGACTACATTGGTTTTTGTAATTTTGGATTTTAAGTATTGGGCTTATAGCCTAGACCTTTTCTAGATTCTTCTTTCTACAACTAAGCAATTCTGTTGTACTTATAAATAAAATTTGTAAGGTTTGTTATGAATATATAAAAAATATAATACAATCCTTCCGCCTATACATTTTCTTTATGGTATCAGAGCAGGCATAACAGCTTTCTGTTATGGAAGATCTAATTGAAAACACCATAGCCTGTTAGTGTATGCTCTAGAGCATCATGTGTATTTGTACTATATGTTTTCATTAATAAAGGCATTATTCATTATATAGTACAATGTTTTAAATGAACTTGTTTTACTTGGAGTATTAAACTATATATTGAAGTCCATGATATT
>CANYBF012207387.1:0-12111 GCA_948192965.1 Dalechampia spathulata
TTCTTCCATTAAGCCTTATCATTTGCGTTTCCATACTTGCTAGTTTGGGGGTTCAATAGGGCGGGGGTTTATTCTACCATTGGAGCTATATCTTAGGTGCGTGTGGGTTTGTGGCATAATTGCCATTGGGTTCCGCGTCACAAGGATATTTAGAGATTGAACATTTGCATACAATAAGAATCTGATTCCATAAACTCTTTATGGATTCCTTTGTACTGTTCCAATATCATGGACTTCAATATATAGTTTAATACTCCCAAGTAAAACAAGTTCATGTAAAACATTATACTATATAATGAATAATGCCTTTATTAATGAAACGTATAGTTCAAATACACATGATGCTTTAGAGCATACACTAACATGAAATACATGAATGAGTTATGATTGGTGAATGCTTTGATATGCCTTATATGCTAATTAATATGTTATAAATGAAAGTAATTCCATGTGATATGGAATTTGATGTGTGCCATCATGCATTAGATTTTAGGTGTTCTTAGGTTATGAGTGTGCATCAATTTCATTATATTTTGGTTTTATTTATTATGTTTTTAGTAGAATTTGATGTGTGTGTTAAGTGTGTAGCCTTAGAAGAGTAAATAAGAAGAAGCAGGAAGTTTTATGCATGGAGGACTAACTCCATAATCGTGGAGCTCGATGCCACGATCGTGGAGTGGAGCTAAGGAGGAAGAGAACTACTGGAAATTTCAATGATTGTGGACTCCAACTCTGCGATCATGGAGTCAAGACATAAAAGAGAAAGAAAGCTTCTGAAAAAGTCCACAATCGTGGACTCTAGCTTCATGATCGTGGACTTGTAATTATTGGGCAAATTTAATCATGACTTAACAGAAGATATGGTAGAAAAATTGGTTCCATGGGGGAGCAAAAACAAAAAGTTTTAAAGAGCTTTAATGGATAATGGGGTGCCACCATGGGAAGGGTAATGGGCAAAGAAATGGACAAACTCAAGATGCGGGCAAAGGGTGACCTCCACTCAAGGATTTAAGGAGGGAATCAAGATGGATCTGGAGACGTTCAGAGCCTAAAGTGCACTTAGGCCTTCGTTCTTCTTGAAGACTCGGGTATATATTGATACTATTTACAGTTTGAAAGCATAGTTTTCTTCTTCATGGATACTTCTATTTCTGAAGCTCTTTCTACCCCCATCATTCAGACTTCTGCTCTTTCTATTCCTTCTTCTTGTCGTTCTTCTATTAAGGATAAAATAGATAACCTAGTAGAGATTTCTTACTTACCAGAAGATGCTAAAATAACCTCCACCATAGCCCCTCTGGCTAATCCTTACTCTGTTTATTCTAAAACCAATTCTGTTAAAAGAATACTGTCCAAGAAGTCTCCTTGCGTAAAGGAATATGTACAGTCCTCCAATCTGGCTCAGAGCACTCTCCGTGCTGCAACCTCTGAACAGTACATCACCATCGAGATTCCACAACCGTTGATTTCTGAATGGAAGAAGCAACAATATACGCACCTTCATCTCGATGCTATCAGACTTGTCCTTTCATACCATGGAAGGAAAGGTCTGGGTGTAGTAGCTCGACTTTCATTGTTAGATACTCGCTACTTACACTTTGAAGATACCGTTATTGGGACGATAGCCTCGACTCTCAACTCTGGCAGCGTTGTTCTAACCTTCTTCCCAAATTATAATATTTCTCTTGATGATCCGCATCTTTCACATATGTTGAAGTTACAGGTTCAGATAACTGGTACAAAACAGGTCTCTGACTCTATAGCTGCTACTGTCCATCACCAGCTTGTTTACAGACTTCAGGATCATGCTCTTGACCTCCAATCTCATCACTTGACCTCAAATGAAGCCCTGTACATCTTTGCAGATGGTACCACACCTACCATAGTACAGGTTCCATGACAGATTCCTAGAGATGAGCTTGAACACCTTATTCCACTGGAATGGGTGACTGATTACGAGAAGCTTCACCAACAACCAAAGGTGATTCAGAAACAAGATCCTGTGTTCATCCGCCAGCATGATGGTTCAGTCCGAACTATCTTCACTTCACCAGCACCAGCTTTACCTCGACTTTCAATATCCTCATCATCATCATCAACACCTTCTGCTCCTCCACAGCAGATCTCTATGTGTGTTCCGTACAGAGCTCCAAGATCCAAAATCCCTATTGCAGCTTTCGATTCCTCCGGCCATCATATCTACACTGTAAGGATTAATGGCCACTTCATCTGGGATACAGATCCCTCCATGTGTGACCCTGGATGCTCCTGCCAAGAAGACTACGATAGTGATGATGACTGTTTCTCACCCAGAGAACAGCCCAAAGAAAGGCCCAAGAAAGAGAGCCCATGCTCTCACAAGTCCTACAGGCCCCAAGGCCCAGACGATAGATCAGGCTCAGGCTCAGGCTCATGGATTGGCCTTCCTTCAGCAAGGCCCATGACGGACAACGAGTATTATCTACGATGCCTTAAGATATTGGAACAAGAAGGACTTCTTCAGTGTCCACCTCCTCCAGTATTCTGTTCATGCAAGATGGATTCTCTCCCTAGTCATCCACAGAAGTCTACACCAATGATTGCCATGAATCTATCCAATACAGATGACTTTCCTCCTTTAACCAGAACTGTCAATCCTCAGACACATGTGACAGCCACACCATTCGTAACTCCAACTACAGTCCTACCATCAGGTGACAGAGTCTGCTCTCCTTAAGAAGAAACCCTGAACTGGCAGTCCCAAAACTCCATCTCTCAAAACCGTCTCCTCAAAACTATTGACCAAAAGCTTGATCAGTCCCTAGCCTCTACAAGCCAAATTACCAAACAGCTCACTGTCTTTGAAGAAACCTCTCAAACCCTTCATCGGCAGTTCACTCAAAAGGTCGATACTCTTGATAAAGAACTCAGGCAGATGATAGCCAACCACGACAGATCTCCTCTGTTTATGCAAAAGGTACAGGAGATCGAATCTCTTAAGAAACAGTTAAAAGAGATCGAGTCAGGCTATTCACTATTCAGACCTCAGCCTAAGCCCATAAAGCCTTATAGCTTTCCTACTTTTTCTGATCCAGCTCCTCAGCTCTTTAATGCTCCTTCTTTATACTCCACTCCTTTTCAACCACCATATCTCTCACAAGACTACCCTAGACAGCAATACTTCCTTGCTTCTGATCTGCCAAAACAACTCAAGGCCCAGCGCCAAGCTCAGGCCCAACCAGAACCTATTCCTCCAGTCCAGCCATCCTCAAGTCATTCTACAGAACAGAAAGACAAGCAGCCCATGTTTCCTTCACAAAACATGAACATCGCTCTGTCTGACTCTGAACCTTCAGAATCAGAGTTCTCTGAGTTCACAGATACTTCTTCTTTCGAAGAAAACCAGCAGATGAATGTTTCTGAAGCTATCATGATGGCTACTCCAATTGTCGAAGAAATGGACGAGTTCGAAACAATGGATCCTCCTCTCCAAAGGCCCAATGTTCAGTCCACATCCAAGCCTACCTTAGGCCCATGGTTCACTCTTGATGATCTTCCCCCAGATCAATGGCGTTCTCGGATTCTTGAATTCAATGCATGGATCGATTTACAGATGAATCAACCTGGTGCTACTCTTCCAACAGTCCTCACAGAGTTCACAACAAGGTTTACTGGTACTCTTCGGGAATGGTTCCAAAGTTTATCAGTTTATGAGAGACAGACATTTGTGGAAGTTCAATCAGCAGACATGGCTCTTAATGGTATTCACTTATAGTTCTTAGGTGATTACACATTAATCCATAGGCAAAGAAAGCAGGTCTTCTTTGAGCGGAAATGCTGTTCTTACAACATAAAGCATCTTAATTTCCACTACAAAGAAATGTCAAAGATATACTACGAGATTGGTGGAGTTCATGATCCCAATCTGAAGTATACGTTCATCAAGTCCTTCCCAGATGAAATCCATGACAGCGTCTACAATCTTATCCATGAAACGGGAAAAGACGTATCTCAAATTACACTTGGTGAGATCTAGCAGTATGTCCATGCCAGTATTCAGAAGCTCTGTGCCCAACAGCAACTATTTAAGAAGGTTGCCAAAGGAGATGTCAAGCTTACCAAAGCATGTGATAAGCGGCACCTGAAGATCAAGTGTAAGGAAAAGGTATGTGATTGTAAGCCCAGACGTTCGGCCCAGTACAAGACTTCCAAGCTTCCTTTTCAAAAGAGATTTAAGCCGAGACGGTTTAAATTCTACAGGAAAAAGTCAGCTCAGTCAGCTAAAAGTAATAAGTGCTACATCTGTGGAAAACCATGTCACTTTGCCAAATCTTGTCGGTTGAATCCAAAGAAGACAGCTCACTTACTCCAACAAGTGGCAGCTGTCACATCAGCTACAGATCATGACCTTGAGTCTTTATATAGTGAGGATGAGCAGCCTTCTCAACACACACTCTTCTCACTGCCTTCTTACTCTTCAGACTCAGGTTCTTCATCTCCCTCTTCTTCTGATTCTGAGTTCGAATACCCTTCTATAAACATGGCCTCTCTCCCCTCTGTTTCCATCAAACAGGAAAGACTTGATCCTGATTTTCCTCATCTCCCTCTAGTTATAGAACACCATATCCCTTACTATTCCTTAGTTAATACAGCCATTTTATCCATTACTGTACCAACTCAACTCAGCTCTCCTGCCAGTACAGTAACACCACCTTGGTCCAAACACCCTTCTACCAAACTTGAAACCAATAAAGTAGCCTATCCAGATGATGATGAAGATACTGCTTCATCTACACATCCTCTCCCTTTAGCAATCTGTAAAGTTTTTGCTGATAAATATGCTAAAGGTATTTCTGCAGTAGCTTTGATGGATACTGGTTCTTCTGTTACCATGGTCAATCCCAATCTTCTTCCATCCCATTATTGGAAGAAAAGCACCCATAAGTTTTTTACGGTTTCTGGCCAGCCATGGAACACCTGTCTAAGATCATGACAGAAGATAGGCATCCAGTTCTTTCCAAACTGTACAGTTTGGATCCATGTAGTCGGCAGCACATTATTTGAAAGGGACGTCCTCTTTGAATTTGATGCTTATTGCCAGCTCAAAAGTCTTCAAATCAATCCAGATGGTCTCAGCTTTAACGGACAAATGAAGACTTTCACACAGATTCCAAGGATGTGCCTTATCCTATCCTCTCCTCCTGATTTCACCTCTTTTCAGGAGCTTTTCTAACCTTACTGTGCTAACTCCCATAAGACTTTTATCCATCCTTTTCCCTTGTACAAAAACTCAGAATTTTTCATTACTTTGCCCTTCAAATTGAATGAAGACATCAACCCAACAAAGGCAACACATCCTGGTATGTCTCCAGCTGACCAAGCTTTAGCCCATGCTAAGCTAAAGGAATTACTTGAGCAAAGCCTGATAGAACCGACCCAATCCCCTTGGGCCTGTCAAGCCTTTTATGTAAATAAAAGGTCAGAACAAGCACGTGGAAAGAAACGACTCATCATCAACTATGCTCCTCTTAACCATTTCCTTGCAGATGACAAGTTTCCTTTACCCAGGATTTCCACCCTGCTACAACAAATTAAGAATGCCAAGTACTTCTCCAAATTTGATCTAAAGTTAGGATTCTGGCAGCTTGGTATTCTTCCAGATGAAAGATACAAAACAGCTTTCTGTGTTCCAAATGCCCAATATCAGTGGACGGTCATGCCCTTCGGGTTAAAAACAGCACCCTCCATCTTTCAGAAAGCAATGGTCCGTATCTTCCAGCCACTTCTCCACACCTGTGTCATCTATATAGATGATATCCTTCTCTTCTCCTCTACCATTGAAGAACACCAGCAGCTTCTCAAGGATTTTCATTCCTTGGTCCATTCTTATGGTGTTATGCTTTCAGAGAAGAAGTCCTTCATAGGACAACAGGAAGTCAACTTTTTGGGCCTAGTCTTAAAAGATGGCCATTACAAGCCCGGTCCACATCTAGTGGAACAAATAGCCCAATTTCCTGAGACCAACCTGTCAAGGAAGCAGATCCAGCAGTTTTTGGGAATGGTCAACTTCATCAGAGACTTCCTTCCTGATCTTGCTAAGCATACGTGTCATCTTTCTAGTATGCTAAAGAAAAATGCTCCTCCATGGTCTACTATCCAAACAGAAGCAGTCAAGCAGATCAAGACCTTGGCAGCAGTTCCTTTTCCCCTAACCATTCCAAAAGATGATAGCACCTTAATCCTGCAGACTGATGCAAGTGACACTGCCTGGGGTGCCATTCTCCTTGAAGCAAAGGACTCTCTTGATCCAAAGAAGAAAATCGAGTCCTTATGTAAATATG
Organism: Dalechampia spathulata; assembly: GCA_948192965.1. Lineage (NCBI taxonomy): Eukaryota > Viridiplantae > Streptophyta > Magnoliopsida > Malpighiales > Euphorbiaceae > Dalechampia > Dalechampia spathulata. The sequence goes on from CANYBF012207387.1 coordinate 6,321, forward strand.
CATCCGGAACTTTCAGCGAAGCAGAACTTCACTATCATTCCACAATCAAGGAAGTGTTAGCGGTCAAACAAGGCATCAAGAAATTTGAATTCTTTCTTGCCTCCAGACACTTCATCATCCGTATGGACAACTCTGCCTTCCCCAAGATTCTAGAATACAAAGGCAGACATCTTCCAGATAGACATCTGCTCCGCCTTTCTGAATGGTTCTCGAGGTATGACTTTGAAGTCCAACATATCGCAGGAGAAAAGAATCTGATCCCAGATTTCCTTTCTCGCCTTTCAAAGCCTCTACCTCTTGTCTCTCAAGAGTCCACATGATCTATTATGATGGTTCTTCCACACACTCCTGACAACCATCCTAATCTTCCTGCTGAATATGATGTCCCACAGATAGAGACATGGGCATCTCAAGAAATCTTGAATGTTTATCCACAGGTAAATCCTCGACCTCAAGATTTCTATCTTCTCTTTCCTTGGAGACAAATCCCTATTTTGTCCCCAGACTTTCCACACAACCATGCAGAACTCTGGTATCTGTGGTGCCTCACCACTCTTTACTTCCAACCAGTGGAAATTCCCATTCTACCCACAATCTGGTGGCTGCACAAAGATGGATATTCTTCACATCCACTTTGGATCTTCCTGTCTTGGTTCCAGCCCATTACTTCATGGACCACCTCTCTTTTCCTATGGGCTCGAGAAAATGATCTCTTCAGTGGCCGAGATTTACCTTTGGCCCAGAGACATATTGCTATTGTCTTTCTTCATAAACCGTATGTCACACCAACATATATACAGCCAAGCGTATCTCATTGGAACAATTTTCCAAATACCTTTCCTGGAATCCCTCATCAAAGTCAGTATGATCTTCTCCAGACTGCCAACATTCTCAATAAAGTAAGCAACCTCAGACATCCATTGCTTAGCATGCAGTTTGATCCAGAAGCCTTCCCCGATGACAATATTCATGGAGCCTTTGACACCTCCACTTATGCGGATATTCCTCGAATTCCTAATCCTATGGCTTCTCAGTTCCAGGATTCATAGTCCAATGACACTCCCATGGACTCCTCTGATACTCCATCCACATCTAAAACTATTCGGTCCCACTCAGAGGCATTTGATGAGATATTCCACTAAAGAAGAAACAGACAAAGAAGATAAGGCTACCTTTCACCATCACCCGACATATCAAAAAATGCTTTCGGCTACTTTAAATTCAAGTCTTACTTTATGTCGCTTTCCTTGGCCATGATAAGATTCCTTCTTATCTTTTGCCAAAGTCGTTTGTCTTCTTGTAATAATGCATCTTTACTTTACAGATAAGGCTTATCCTTATCTTTTATGTGTAATGTTTGGATTGGTAGTTTGTCGAAAGGTAAGGCTCAACCCTGCCTATAAGTATGTAACCTTCTTCACTAAGAAGGGCAGATCTAATTTGAAGCAATAAACTTCTTTCTTCTATATTCTCTCTTCTCTTATGGCTTTCTAAGTTTTCTATTATGCTTTCAAACTACGAATAGTTGATATGTCAACTGAGTCTTCTTTATCTTTCTTATGATCCTTCACTAGTTCTTGGTTCTTACAGAGATAGTTTTTAGGTTTGTTCTGTCATTCTCATGATCTCTTGTTCTTTGCTGATGCTTTAGGGCTTGATCTGCTCCTTATTATGTTCTTCCAGATGATTGAGGCTTAGTATTCTGAAGCCTGAGAAAAGTACCGCGGTAGGGAAAAGAAAAGGGTGTAGATGGAGAACAGCTCCTTCATCCTGTAAGGGTACAGATCTAGAGTTCAGACCACTTTTACATCACCAACAGCAACAAGAGGGTTCAAATTATGATTCAGACACTATTAACTGTCACGACTCTGTGAAAATAAAATAGCTCTTCATCCGCTGTGTACGTTGAATAGTTCTTTGTAGTCTCTGTAAGGATCATTGCACCAGTAATTCATACTAGCAATTCATTCTTTCTTCTCCAGAGTATTTTTCTTAGCTGTATCTTCATCTTTCTTGTTTTTCTTGTAAGCTATGAGTGGCTAAGCACCCTATAATAGGATTTGATTTTTGAAATCCCTTACTGCGATAGCTGATTGTGCTTGTTTAACATTACTATGAATGTTTGATTCTAAAGATTGGATTTAGAAACAAAATCTCTGCTGTATGATTGCAACAGAAGTTGGATTGTAGAATGCTTGGACATGGTGAAATGTTTAATTCTAAAGATTAGCTTTCTAAACAATTTCTTATGCTCTATAATTACAATGAAAGTTGAATCATAGAATGCTTATTCATTCTGGTTAGGTAGATGTGTATGAGATATCTACATGTTCTTAGATCCTGTATGATGGCTTAATAGTTTCCCTAATTAGAGGACCACGAAAATGATTAAGTGAATCTGAGATTAGAAGGAAATTTAGTTGGTTTTGCCTCGCGAGAGGGTGATCAATGTTTTTGGATACCTTGGGTGGTAATAAGCACATGACTACTGCTTTAGCTCAGTGATGACGATTTCAAATTCTATGTTTCGTATCATTATGTTATCTTCTTACCATTAATCTTGTTTCATTTACATGCTTTTGTAATTGCTTATTTCCAAACACCAAACCATTATTGTTGCTTAAATAGATTAGAAGTCCAAGTAATGGTGGATATGCCATTAATCCTCGTAGGATCGATATCTTACTACAATTATCTATATACTTGCAGTGAAGTAGTGATTAAAACTATTATCATTATAGGATGATCAAATTTTTGGAGCTGTTACCGGGGATTTATGTGTTTAATGTTGCTACAAAGAGAGTATAGTTTGATTTAAGCATTTTGTTTTAATTCTAATATTTTGATTTTAGGTGTATGAGTAGGAGAAGAACCAAGAACTCTTAATCACCATTGCTAGAAATCTATGAAGATATGACAAGACTCGAAAGAGAAAATCGAAGAGCTGCTCAAGAGCAAACCATGCAGGAAAATCTAGTGGAAATAGCAGAAGAGCAAAGGACATTGATGAATGTAGTCAGACCTGGTTTCTATACTAACCAACAAAGCATAATGAGACTAGCTGTAGCAGCTAACAATTTTGAGATCAAGCTAGCTCTACTGCAAATGTCGCAGTCTTTGGTACAGTTCTTTGGTTTAGTAAATGAAGACCCAAATGTTCATATCTTAAATTTTCTAGTGGTAGAAGATGCAATAACGCTAAGGCTATTCCCATTTACATTGAGGGACAAGGCAAAGATTTGACTGAACTCATTGATGCTAAGGTTAATTACAACTAGGGACCAACTTGTGCAAGCATTTCTAGCTAAATACTTTCCCTTGGCAAAGACAGTAAAGATCATCAAGGAGATTACAAATTTCCAGCAGACGGACAATGAGTCTTTGTATGAGACATGGGAAAGGTTCAAAGAGCTATAAAGGAAGTGTCCTCATAACTTACCAAGAGAATTGTTGCTCTAAACATTCTACAATGGGATCAATACAACCACTAGAAGGACCATCGATGTAGCAACTAGAGAGTCCTTGATGAAGAAAACTATAGAGGCAGCATATGAAATATTGGAAGAAATAGCTACTACAAATGCACTATAGGCATCAGACAGGTCTAGAACGGTAATTAAAGAACATAAAGGTATTTTATCACTTGATGATGTCAGTGCTTTGCAGGCTAAAGTTGCAAACTTGACAAAGCAAATCAGCAACTTGTCAAAGGTGTCCAGTTCATATGAGCTATGCGGGCAAGCAGGACATGCTGTGAATAACTGCAATGCATGTGAGACTATGGAGCATGCCAGTTTTGTAGGCAACATTCCACAACCCATGAGAAGACAAGGTAACAATCCTTACTCTAATACATATAATCTGGGATGGTGAAACCATCCAAATTTTTCTTAGAGTAATAATACAGGAAATGTGCAAAAGACACAACAACCAGCACCTCCTTAACAAAACAATTTTGAGTCAAAGATGGAGAAGATCATGGAGCTGTTGGGAATAAAATTGACTAGCCAGGAGGAGTCATAAAAAAGAATGGAAGCCAAGTTTGATCAGATCACAAAGAACCATTCCTCCTCCATCCATAACCTAGAAGTGCAAGTGGGGCAGCTGGCTACAGCAATAGTGCAAAGGAACCTTGGAGGACTTCCAAGTAATACTGAGCCAAACCCCAAGGAGCAAGTGAATGCAATTCAACTAAGGAGTGGCAAAGAGCTGGTCAATAAATGTAAGGAACCTACTATTATTGAGAATGATTGCAGGACTGAGGAGTGAAGGTAGAGTAGCTGTGAAGCTGGGCCTTCATAAACGTAAACAGAAGATGAAGGAAGTCACTGCCATGATCGTGGCAGTCAACTCCATGATCATGGAGTTAGGTCCAGGCAGAAGAGAAAGGAGAAGGAGCCAGGCCCAGTTAAGTATATGCCCCCCCCATTCCATTTCTGCAAAGATTAATGAAATCTAAAGTAGATGAGAAGTTTGCTACATTTGTGGAAAATTTAAAAAAACTAAGAATAAATGTGATGTTTGCATAGATGATTCAAGACATGACTAAATATGCTAAATTTTTAAAGAAAATCTTAGCACACAAATGCACAATTGATGACACGTAACCGGTTTCACTAACCAAAAACTGTAGCTCAATCATTGCAAGTAAAATCCCATCCAAGCTACAGGATCCAGGAAGTTTTACTATCCCATGTAAAGTAGGAAATTTGGTGTTTAACAAATGTTTGTGTGATTTGGGCACAAGTATCAACTTGATGTCATATGCCATTTTTCAGAAGCTAGGTCTCGGGGATATCAAAACTACTTCCATGGTGATTTAACTCATAGATCAGTTGATAAAGAAACCATTTGGTATCATTGAGGACATTTTGGTGAAAGTAGACAAGTTCATCATTCCGATAGATTTCATGGTGCTGGATTACAACAAGGATGTCAACTACCCCCTGATTTGGGGAAGGCCTTTCCTAAACACAGGGAGAGCTTTAATTGATGTGCATGAACGGAAACTCATCTAAAGAATTGATGAAGAACGGATAGAGTTTTGTATAAGGAAAGCAATGAAGCAGTCGATGGAAGGTGAGTCCTGTATGAAGCTTGACGTGGTTGATGAATTTGTGTCTACTGTACTAGAAGAGGAACTGAAAGATGTCATAATAAAGGAGGAAACTGAGGTAATAGGTGAGGATGGTGGTGAACCACCTACAGCAAAACTATTGGTACAAAATTCTAACCCTACTCCTCCCTCAATTGAAAAACCACCTATTTTGGAACTAAAAATCCTGCTGAAACATTTGAGGTATGCTCAAGCGCTGAGAGCTGCTCCAGGTACCATCACCCAAGACTTCAAAGCTCATCCAATCGGTCTCTGGCGCCCTTCATGGCTTATGGACCTGGTAGGCCTTTTGCTTCTGGACCTCGGATAATGGACCAAGAACAGATCAAAGGGATCGGAGATTGAGCCAACTTACTATTGCTAAGCAAGCCATTTCAGAAAGAAGAAGAGAGGTTTTTAGAGAGACATGTTTTGTAAGAGAAAATGTTTTTTCTTTCAAGCTTACTTCATTACAAGGGGAAGGTCTCCTTTTATAACTGAAGGAGCCTACTATTGCTAAGCAAGCCATTTCAGAAAGAAGAAGAGAGGTTTTTAGAGAGACATGTTTTGTAAGAGAAAATGTTTATTTCTTTCAAGCTTACTTCATTACAAGGGGAAGGTCTCCTTTTATAACTGAAGGAGCCTAGTACAACCAAACGACTTAGTGGAAACATCTTTAAACAAAAGGAATCTACT
>CANYBF012207721.1:0-11865 GCA_948192965.1 Dalechampia spathulata
CGGGTGTACTCTTATCATAATAATATGATCATGCCCGTATTGCTCTGCTAAGAGTCAGAATCCTTTCATGATTTTGTATGGTTGAATAACCTTATGCTTATTCCACGGGCATACTCTTATCATAACAATATGATCATGCCCGTATTGCCCTGCTAAGAGTTAGAATCCTTTCATGATTCTGTATGGTTCCATAACCTTATGATTATTCCATGGGCGTACTCTTATCATAACAATATGATCATGCCTCTATTGCTCTGCTAAGAGTCAGAATCCTTTCATGATTCCGCATGGTTGCATAACCGCATGCTTATTTTATGGGCGTACTCTTATCATAATAATATGATCATGCCCGTATTGCTCTGCTAAGGGTCAAAATCCTTTCATGATTCCATTTGGTTGCACAACCTCATGCCAATTCCATCAGCATTCTCTTATCATTGCAATATGATTAGGTTGAAATATTGTTGGGTTTTTACCGTAATTCCTCATATGATCGGGCAATGATCAAACCTCTTGCTTGCCTTATCGAGAGAATCATACCTTGAGTTCCCAGTGTAACTTTGAGTTAGTATCCCTACCTAGGAAAGGAGAACTTGAATTGACCAATTCTCGTGGAGGTATAAGGTTGGAAAGGAGCGATGCTACATGCTACGTGTTTGCTAACTATTTCATGTTTTCTGTCAAACACGCATACATGCATACGCATCAATCTACTAACAAATTTCCCTTTGCAGCCATAATACTGGATGTTTCCTAGCATAGGTCATGCATACATCCTACGTGTCGCATCATATACACCCATGCATACGCATGCTAACTTGCTTTGTTGCAGCCATAACATCATATATTTCCTAGCATAGGTCACGCATACATCCTACATGTCGCATCACGTGCACCATACACAACATCATATGCATACTCATGCATCCATGCTAACTCTTTCTATCATGTACAAAACCATGTCAGACTCACAGAATGCCAGGAATGTTGTATCCTCATCTGCCCCTGCTGCCTCAACACTCGATGAGGCCACTCTCGCTGTAGTTCAGAAGCTCATCGACCAGTCTGTGGCCAACTCCTGAACCATGACTTCAAGACTCTCCTGCAACAAAAGATTTAGGAAGCTCTCAGCCCTGTAGAATTCATCACCCCACCATCTCCGATCAAGGAAAAGGGGAAGGGTGTCAACCTATATGACATGGAGACTGATGATGATATCTCCCTCCATATGCATGATATTTGGAAATCTAAGATCACTGTCTTGGAACAGAAGATCTAACAACTGTAGACCATCATGAAGACCAAAGGCATGGGGTTTGATCTAGACTTTGATGAGTTCTCTGTTCAAGCTATCAAGGGACTACCTGCTAAGTTCAAACTCCCTGATGTTCATCTAAAGACCTACACCATGCTGATGAGCACCACTGACCTATCAAATGATCAGATAGTCTGACTCTTCTTTATCTCATTAGAGGGACCAACGCTAGCTTGCTATCATAGTCTCAACAAAGCAACCACAACTGAGTGGAAGCCTCTTTGTACTGCCTTCTGTAAACAATACGGGTTTAAGTCCCGATTTGATGGACCTTAAAATGGTTAAGCAGAAAACTAATGAATCTTTCATGGATTATTTTAGTCACTAAATGGACAAGGCTGCATTGGTCAGATCGAAGCCATCTGAATCTGACATGATCAACAAGCTTATTATGGGGTCACTACCACTCTACCAGGATAAGCTAAAGTATCAGACGTTCCACACTTTCAAGGATATCTACTCTATGGGATAATGCATTGAGCAGACAGAGGGGAAGATAAAGGAGCCTTCCTTTATCAAACCCAAAACCACCACATACACTCAGACGCAACCAAAACCTCACTACGCCAGTGCCCTACAAACACCAAAGCCTCACTATATCAATGTTGTGCAAACACCAAACCCCATACTCTGAAACACTACCCCATCTAAAAGATTCTCGGATCTTGGAATGCCACTTTCTAAGGTTTTTGGGTGCCTCCTCAAAGCTAAACTCATCAAACCGCTTGAACCAAACTTCAAAACACTATGCCCAGCCTCGGTGGACACCAAAACTTATTGTGACTATCACCAGCATCATGGTCACAACACTGATGACTATCGCTCCCTTAGACTAGTCATTCAGAATCTTAGTGACTCTGGTGAGATCGAAGACCCTGAAAAATCTAAGTCATCAACGCAAACAAACCCACTGCCCAACTACCATAAAGCTAACCACACCTATATGATCCAATCGAGATTGCCAGAATCCCTCATCCTTAACTCCTTCTCCCCTCTCAATAGTGAGATGATTGTTTAGTTGTCTGCTATCACCTTCCGCCCTGGTGGTGGATTTAACATTGGTGCCATTGACATATGGTACGATAGCTCTGAGGACGAGTCTGCAAAGAATTCCTCCAAGCTAGAATCATCAGAAGCATAGGTTTCTAACAAGGGTAAGTCGGCTAAGACTCCCAAAGTAGCTAAGCCAGGGCCTAAACCATCCAAGTAGTAAAAAGGATTAGGTGCCAACAAAATGTCCTCTCGGGTTCGCAACATGACCCGTAGTGGTAAAGTGTTCACTCCTCCCGACCTCGGGAAGAAGTTGGAAGCTTCTAAGAAGCTGACTGAGGCTAGGCCCACTAGGGATGAGGCTGGTCCAAGCAATGTTCCAGCTCCACAGCCAGCTGATCAGGTTACTCAGCTTGATAATGTTGTTGTTAAGTAGCTGAAGAAGACCCAAGTTAACATTAACATTTGGGACTTAGTGATGTCCTCCCAATAGCATCGTCGGGTCATCGTCAAAGCACTCTCAAGCATGAGAATCTCTCCCTCTGCTTCTAGCTTCAGCATGAAGAGTCAGCTGGTAAATCAGGAGCTACCATCTAACATGATCACTTTCTCTGATGTGGATTTATCGACCGAGGGAATCCACCATAACACAACACTCTTCATCAGGGTGAACATTATGAACTTCTCCACTCCCTACGTCATGGTGGATGATGGTTTTGGCATCAATGTCTATCCTCTCAAGGTGTTACCCAAGCTAGGGGTTCAGATTTCAGACTTAAAGCCTTGCAAGAAAATTATCAGGGCATATGATGAGTCCAAACAGGAGGTTACTGGTACCTTCACTGCCACTGTCACTATCGGGCCAATCAAATCAGTGGTGGAGTTTACAGTCCTGGACATCTTGGTGTCATTTTCCCTACTCTTGGTCTGACCATGGTTTCATCCCCTGGGAGGAGTGCCATCTACCCTGCACCAGAAGATCAAATTTCCACACAATAAGGGTGTAGTTACTATTACTGCTAATGATGAGGTTGCCCTAGCCTGCATTAGGGAAGACGTCCCTCTCATGACTAGCTTTCAGATTGCTGCTATCGGAGAGTCTGAATCCTACTTGTACCAATCGAGTCCCGCTGTGGAAAGGATGATGCAGCTGATGAAATATGTACCTGGCATGGGCGTAGGCCAATATCAGCAAGTTCCGGTGGAGTTCGATATTCCTACAGCCATGTGGGAGGAGAGGTACTGCATTGGGTTTGATCCCTACACCTCAGACAAACCAGAAAAGTGCAAGATAGTTCTCTTTATCTAGGGAGAGACACAACATGATCATGCTCCCGAGTTGCCTAACTCGGATCACTTCTTCGAGCAACAGTTTACCATCTTTTGTGATGTTTGTGACCTGTCAGCCTTAACAGTAACTGGAAAGACTGCTTCCTTCACCATCAGCCCTGATGAAGCTTTCTAGATCTTTGGTGATGTTGCTGATCTCACCACTGGCTGCCTAGAACCAAAAATCACTACAATTGCCATGCTGGGATCCAAGCTGCAGAACTTGGACATTGAGGACCTGTTGCTGCTAAAGGTCTACGAGGACATAGCCATACTGGTGGAGAGTACTTTTGAGGAATTACTGTATGAGGATGCTGATGTCCCTATTTCTATTTTGTTTAATGATGATGTAATTCCAAACAAGTATAATGCAATAAAGAATAACTTTGCTTATATTTACGATGTGTATTCTGATGGCATTATGGATGAACATGAGCATTTTTGACATTAACACATCATGCATCAAAAATGTTAACATTAACACAGACGACAAGCTATGTCTACTCTAGATTGCATCAAATTTGACTTTGAAGAGAGAACAAAAATAATCAGCGCATTGAAAAAGCATATAAAATCCTTTGCTCTAGGCTATGAAGACATGTCGGGTGTCGACAGGTCCATCACGGAACACAAAATTCCTACCAAGCCAGGGTTCAAGCCAGTTAAGCAGAAGCTACGGTGTCTTCAACCAAAATGAGCTCAGAAAGTCAAGGAAGATGTCTAGAAGCAGTTGGATGCTAAATTCCTTAAAGTGGTTGACTATCCAAAATGGTTGGCCAATGTGGTTCCAGTTCCCAAGAAAAATGGCAGAGTCAGAGTCTACGTAGACTACAGGGATCTGAACAAAGCATGCCTAAAGGATGACTTTCCTTTACCTTATATCGATATGCTAGTCGATAGTGTAGCCGCTAGCACTATGTATTCCTTCATTGATGGATTCTCAGGGTATAACCAGATCCTGATGGCAGTTACTGATAAGGTGAAGATAGCTTTCATCATAAAATGGGGGACCTACTGCTATAAGGTCATGCCCTTTGGCTTGAAGAACGCAGGTACTACCTACCAACAAGCTGCAACAACACTGTCGCATGATCTGATCCACAAGGAGGTCAAAGTCTATATGGATGATATGATGGTGAAGTCTCCCACCAGAGAAGAGCATCCAGCTGCTCTTGAAAGATTTCTCACACGCGTTAAGAAATATGGACTCAGGCTGAATCCAAAGAAGTGCACATTTGAGGTGACATCTGGCAAGCTGTTGGGTCACATTGTCAGTCAGAGGGGTATCAAAGTGGATCCTGATAAGGCAAAGTCAATCATTGAGATGCCTATTCCCAGAACTGAAACAGAAGTTAGGGGATTCCTAGGACAGCTCCAGTACATCAGTAGATTCATCACCAAGTTCACTACCATGTGTGAGCCTACCTTCAAGCTTTTGAGGAAGAACCAGCCTATGGTTTAGGATGAGAACTGCCAATTTACATTTGAGAGGGTGAAGCATTATCTCTCTAACCCACTGATCCTGCAACCATCTCAGCCAGGAAAACCACTACTACTCTATCTAGCCTTAGAAGAGGAGTCAATAGGTGCTATGATGGCTCAAGAGAATGACGTTGGAGTTAAGCATGGTGTCTACTACCTAATTAAGAAGCTACTACCAACAAAATGCAAATACAGCACTGTCGAGAAGCTATGTATGGCTATGGTCTGGGTCACCAAGAAACTCAGGCATTACTTCCAGTCATATCAAGTTCAGGCAATCTCCATGGTTGACCCTATGAAGTACTTGTATGCAGCTCCTTTGCTAGTAGGGAAACTTTCCAGGTAGCTGATCCTATTTTTAGAGTTTGATGTGTAGTACATCACAATTAAGGTGATCAAAGGTAGAGCGATTGCTGAATTCTTAGCATCTAGGCTGATGGATGAATCTGAGACCTTTGAACTGGACTTCCCAGACGAGCACTTGGGGGCAATTGATGTCCAAAAATGGTAGTTACACTTTGACAGTGCAGTCAACAAAAGAGGTGCAGGTATAGGAGTTTTGCTAATCACTCCTGAAGGTGAACTAATTATGCTCTCAAAGCGGCTGAGATTTTCAGTCACCAACAATATGGCTGAGTATGAAGCATGTCTCTTCGGGCTAGAAACGTTGCTAATGATAGGTTCCCAGGATGTATAGATATTTGGTGATTTGATGTCGATCATTCACCAATCCACATCCGAGTGGGAAGTCAAAGAGGAAAGGCTCAAGCTTTATGTTGCATACATGAAGCTCATGATTTGCAATTTTAGCTCATATCAATTCATTCACATGCCCCGTGAGGAGAATCAGATGGCCGATGCTTTGGCCACACTGGCCTTAGTCTGTGAGCTACCGCAGAGTCAAGCTCAACCTGTGTTCATCGAGCAGTCAAGGATTCCTTGCTATGAGGGAGAACGGGTACTTATCCAGAGGAAGCCAACAGAACTGATAAGCTAGCTCTGCATAAACTAGTAGCCAATTTTACCTGGCATCAGGGTGTTCTCTACAGAAGAATAGTAGATGCCCTAAAGCTTTGATGCATATCGGGGAAGGAGATCGAATCAGTCATGCAGACTATACACGTTGATGTATGCGGGTCCCACATGAATGGATTCTCCCTCTACAGAAAAATCCTACGCCAAGGATATTTCTGGCTCACTATGGAGTCAAACTGCATACAATTTGTACGAAGATGCCATGTATGCCAGATTCATGGGGATTTAAGTCACTACCACCAGTCGAATTGCAGAATTTGACAATGCCTTGGCTATTCTCAGCCTGGGGAATAGATATCATGGGTGAGATTCATCCTAACGCTTCCAATGGACATCGGAACATACTGGTGGCTATTGATTACTTCTTTAAATGGGTGGAGGCAGAATCCTACAGTAGACTAAGGGTAAGGTAGGTTGCCAAGTTTATAGAAAAAAATCTCACATGCCGATATGGGGTGCCGCATCACTTGGTGTCTGATAATGGAGTGCAATTCCAGGCCTAAGTTACAGACTTGCTGGAAAAGTATGGGATTGAGCATCATCGATCTTCTCCATAACGCCCTCAAGCTAATGGGGCAGTCGAAGCGGCCAAAAAGATGGTCAAGCATATTTTGGCCAAGACAGTGAGAACTTACAGGGATTGGCACGACCAATTGCCATTTGCTTTATGGGGTTATAGAACCACTGTGAGGAGTCCTACGGGTGCTACCCCTTACTCCCTCGTTTATAGGATAGAATCCGTATTACCAATTGAAGTGGAGATAAAGTCACTTCGTGTCATTCTAGAATCTCAGTTGCCAGAAGTTGAGTGGAAAAGGGCCAGATACGAGCAACTAGTTACTATTAATGAGAAGTGGTTAAATGCTCTCTATCATCTACAGCTTTACAAAAAGTGCATGACAAACACATTCAACAGAAAGGTTAAACCTGTGTCCATACAGGAAGATGATTTAGTTCTGAAGTAAGTCAAACTAGCTATCCACGACCCTCATGGAAAGTTCAGGCCTAACTGGGAAGGCCTGTTTCTAGTTAAGAAGATCCTCTCCAAAGGTGTTGTCTGCATTTCAGACTTGGAGGGTAATGAATTCTAAGAACCTGTCAACCTTGATTGGCTGAAGAAGTATTTTATCTAAAGTAAAGGGCAAAAGAAAAGCCAAATAAAAATAAAAAGCCTAGTGAACCAAAAACTTGCATAGGCAGTTCGTGCAAAAGTTAAGACAAAATGCAAAACATTAGCTCAATGAGTTAAAAATCCGCTTGGATGACTCATGCAAAAGTTAGAGTTCTTAAAAGAAAAAAGAGAGAGTTGATCAGAAAATCTTGCACGAGACTGGTCAATAACAGGGGTTGAGTCTGATGAACATCCAGGACTTCTATGTTAATTTTAACATTCTCTATGTAAATGTTTTAATCTCATTAATACGAATGAAGCACGTGTTCATAAACTTAGTCATAAGTTATAAATCTCAAACACAAAGTGTTATCTTTCTTTATTATACATTATTGCCTAATAATGTCTTGTAGTACAGGACTCACACATGGCTCAGCACCTATAGCTTGTACTCATCATCTATGGTAGATCTAGCTCCTGGAATCTCCACTAGCACTATCCGACGATAAGGCCAAGTCCTCTCCACATGCTCTACAAAGTGAGGCACTAGCCTTCCTCCCTCGAACTCTGTCAATCGAGGTATAGTCTGCTGATGGCCATACTGACGATAGATCCTAGTAAGACTTTAGTGCATGCAATGCCTGAATCCCGACAATGGGATACAATCTATGTAGGTCATCACAGTCACATGCTGTATGCGCCACCGAGGGCAACTCCACCTAATCTCACTCTCAGGTCGGGTCCCCATCCACTCAATCCAGCCTTGGAATGACATCATCTTCACATGTGGCTATAAGGTGCATATCTTTATGGCTCCCCCGCCGGCGGTGCCAGGATCCCAAGCTTCTCTTGAAGCCAAATCTACAACAAAATAAATAAAACAAAAATAAAAGCTCATTGAGTTAAAAACCTTGCAAAAGGATACTCATGAAAAAGTTAGAGTGACCCACTGAGCTGAAAATCCAAGGGGGTAGTTCAAGCAAAAGTTAGGGTCTGAAAGCAAAGGCAATAGGTCGATGAGCTGAAAACCTTACGAAAGGCAACTCATGCAAAAATTAGGGCAAAAATATAGCTTTTTTAAGTTGAAAACCTACAAAGGTGACTTAGAATTCCCACCTATAAAAGAAGTAGACTGCCACTAAAGCGCTCAAACTGCCCTCGCTTCACTATGTCCAAACCTATGATTATCTTTGCCACAATCATGGGAAAAGGGGTTTGACCCTCCACCATCTGGTCTATCATGGGCCCGATCAACAAATCTCCATGATTGGATGGATTGACAAACAGGAATTGGGCTAGTAATCCAAATTCAACCACTCTCAGCCATGATGGGTCTTCCATTGATTTTTGGCTGCATAGCCGAAAAACAACGATGAGATCTACAGATCCATCTGCAATCAAAAGCAACCTCACCTCCATCGGGCTCACATCAAAGGCCCTAATCAGATACAAGAACACATCTTGAATAGGCATGGGCACTGTTAGCATTACCATCATGCTACAGGAAACTTCAAAGATGGCAGCAAACTCCTCGTACATCGGACACAGTTCCATATGACCGAACCAGAATACATGAACCTTTGAATCCCAGAATTGAAAGGTGGTGTGCAAAAAGGCATTGTTGATTGAGATTTGCGGAAAGGTTCTCAAGTATTGGAGTCCAATTTTGTTTAATTGACTCCATTCATTATTGCCCCAGCGACAAGAAAGAGCGCAAAAAGTAGACAGTGATTGCTAAGTCATTGTAACTTCTACAAAGAAGAGTAAATGGGTTATGTTTTGGCAATAAAACATAAAACATGGTGTATTTATAGCAGCAAACAACTTTGGATTCCACTAATAAATCCAAAAGATACATAATTCAAGCCTTTGTCTGTTTTCACAGTTAGTACGCAATAACCTTAGCGTACTAGGCATGCAATGCCAGACTGTAACATGCTATCTTATTCTAATACAGAATCTACAGAGTTCTGACATCATGCATATGGGAGTTCGATATCATCATGCCATGTAACATGCCATATTACACACTACTATGTTATGCCATGCATATACCATGCCATAACATACTATATTTTGTATGCATATACGTATAAATATGCCAATATGCCAAATATGCCAATACACAATACAATGCCATGCATATGGTATGTCATTTATATCACATGCCATGCATATACCATGCATATACTATGCCATGCATATGGTATGCCATACGTTATGTCATGTCATCCATATGCCATGCCATACACCATTTCACATGCCATGCATATGGTATGTCATTTCACTATACCATGTCATACATATGCCATGCCATACATCATCTTACATATCATGCATATGATATGTCATTCATCTCACATTCCATGCATATGCCATGTCATTTATATCATATGTCATGCATATTCTATGCCACTCACTTTGCACACCATGCATACGTCATGCATACGTTAAACGCCAATATAATCTAAAACACTAATGTACTATGTTATACGTGCCATTTGCCATGATTATGTGCTTACATATCGTGTTAGGTTGCCATATCATGCATATGATATGTCATTCATGCTCACATGACATGCATTTCCCATGTTACTTTATTGCAATTTTGCATGTCATGCATATGCCATGCCATCCAAATGTCACATAGCTTTATATATCATTTTACGTGCAACCTTGCAATGCCAAATTATATGATGTACTATGTGTTTACATATACGCTCGTATGCTTGCCTGCCTAGGATAATTAATCCCAACTATAATGGTAAAATTAATTTTGGAAACTCATAGAAATAGATCTCCACCACTCGAACCCAATCTCTAAAGGGTTTAACTAGCACTCATGCTATGGGTTGGTTGGACCAATCCAGAACCATTCGATGGCAACTCCCTTGTGACTCTTTTGAGTCTGTATCATTCCCTGAGGGAACCCCTCAAGAAGACTGCACTTTTGCTCCAAGTGCAGTCCTCGGTCCGTAACCATCGTAAGCCTCGCTCTGGGCTCCGATAGAAACCGGGCGCTCATAGTATTGTATGTCAATAATCCTCTAAATGTTTATATTGTATATTGCTATGTATGTAAGGCTAATACCCAATGGGTATTTATAGGAGGCTTGAGAGGTATGCCAACTCTAGGTTGGCAATATGGGATAAATTCCCCTTCTTCTAACTATGTGTTATGCACATGGTTGGAAGCCTACTAAATATGTCACCTTACATGAGCCAAATGGTAGATTTACAGTAAGCCCAAATGAATTATGGGGACCTAAAATTTTTGTATACAACTTGATCTTGGAAACAAGAACCTGTGTCAAGCCATACCGATAAGGAAACAAGTTACAATGCACACATAAAAAAGGCAACTAAACATATACACGCAGGGGTGAAAATCCAATGTCAACAGTTGATATGGTCATAAATTTATCAGTATCATGATAAAACCTAAGGGTTCAAAATTGCTTTTAAGTTACAATTATGTAGGTTTGGTTGCAATTACAATAATGGTTTTAAGCCATATTTTAAGTACAAAATAACTCAATATCATGTTAAACACCTTAAAAACCATTCTTATTCACTTATAAACATTTCTAAACATTTAAAACATTTTCATACTAAATAATTCAAAATACATCAAATTTCAAAATACATATAAAAGTAAAATAATGACCACTAGAAATCATTCACTTGTTATTTCTCAAATGATCCAAGGTATGCTTAATACATCTTAAAATAAGAGTTTTAACATTATATTTGATTGAATTACCACCTAATCACCCCAATTACAAAACCCCTTTAAGAGTAATCTTATTAAATGTTCAAAATGATACATTAAGTATTAACATTCAAATTATTTAAGCATATAGTAATCCCAATTGAAGCATTTTCCATCTTAAGGTTCCTTACCTGCAACAATCATACAAAACAATTATCACTAAGCATATTACTTAATGGTACATGAATTCTAATTTAACACCGTTAGAGTTAAAAATAGTTTAAATGCTAAATTTTAAACTTAATATCCTTATATTCATAAGTATATGTAATAATCAAAGGAAAACCTTGATTAGTTTCAACATATGAATTCATAAATCCATAATATTAGCTTATTAAATGTAGTTACACATATCATGAGACATTTAATGCAATTAAGAGTATTTAGTCAAGTAGGAAATTGATTTCCTAAAATATTCGCATAATGACTAAATAATGCAAACAATGGACGAAAAACACACATAAAGATAAATAACAAAAAGAAAATTAATACAAACTAACTAATCATAAACTAACTCCTCCCCACACTTAGAGGGTACATTGTCCTCAATGTGACAAGGACTAGGGGGATGGAGGGAATGGAGGAGCACCACAAGATTGACGAAGATGCTCAAGTTTCCTATCTATACGCCTTTGATTTGCATCTAGGGTATTTTGTTGGAGAGTGAGGGTAGCAAGTTGGTCAATAATTGCCTGTTGACTATTCAAAATGAGTTGTTGGCCATCCAAAATAGATTTTTGGCTATCCAGCAATTGCTGGAAGCCTTGAGAGGGAATATCCTCATGAGAAGAAGAAGAATCAGCCTCTTGTTCTTGTTCTTCAGTGTCCATT
>CANYBF012208361.1:0-11878 GCA_948192965.1 Dalechampia spathulata
TTAAAATAAAATATTTTTGAAGATGGAAATGGAGAAAAAAATAAATAAATGCATACATAGATACATACATACATACATATATACATATATATATATATATATATATATGTACACAATGTTAAACATATCAAGTTCAAGTTAGATTTGACCTAGTCATTCATTACTTGCTTTCGAGATGGGTAGATTGATTAAGACTTGTACCCAATTCATATGATATATGTAGATACTCAATGATTGACATATTATTTTGCTTTTCAACTTTTATAGCATCATATTACATTGGGGTCTAGCTCCTCTTTCTTACAGGAATAAGATTTTTCATCCTATAAGTCAAAAATACATATATTCACATTAAGATTGCTTCTAAAAATTTCATTTATGTAAAACTTGTCATCCTCATGTAAAAAGATAAGATAATCATGTAGATAATGTATGTTAGGAGCATTAATTGCTTACAAGATCTTTATATCTCCTAATTGAACATAAGGATTCTCAATTACCACAGTTGTTATCTTGATTAATTATAAATAAAATCATAATTTATAATGTAAATAAGAGTATAGTGCAATTCATTCTTGAAATTTTTTCTTGATAATAAGAGTCTAACAATAATATTATTACTATATATTTCATCTTTTATCTTTATTAAGTTTTAAAAACTTACACGAAATAAAGGGGAAATGGATTATTTATATATATTTCAATCTTTGCGGGTTCATGATTCCACGATTCCTTCCACGAGCATTTGAGAAATACTTCCAAGAGAGAGATGAATCTCATTCAAAAATGGTAGAGGATAAACGTTCTAACATGTCTCAAACAACAGAAAAGAAAACTGATTAATCCAACGGCTGTTCCTCATCGATTTCATTTGCATGTTTCCAAAAACATCTTGGTCCTTTTTAATCATTCATCCCATCTTTTATGTTATATCCGTACGTGGTAAACGACAGCGGTTGTATAATTCCTTTTCATAGCCTTTCTTTTCAACAAACATAAGTGTGTCTGTAATAATGGCTGTTGGAATGTTGTACGAACTTAAAGATCCGTCGAACTTTTTGTTTCTACAAGTTACCGCCACCGCAGGAGTTTCCCCGATTATGGGCCCCCAACTTATATTTTAATTACGGTGTTGTCAAAATTGCTCCAATTAATAAAAATTGATTGATCTCAGTTGGCTATACTTGCCTGCCACATATATCACAATTACTAACCTTAACGCCAGCCACATCAATCTTCATCAATTGCAGACCATTGTAGCCATCATCGGCTACATTACCGGTTATATGACCATACATATTTATCACGCATTGTTGTATATTAATAACAAAAAATCAATAATTTTCATAAAAAATAAAAAATACATGCAAAACTTCGTAATCTTTTGGATTAATATGTATAATTCTGTCATATGATCATCTTAAGCAAAACTATTTGGCCAAAGTGGTAATATGCTCAAAAACGCTTAGATCTTAAAGATCCATCATCAAATTTAACTCACCTTTAATTAAAATGACTAAAATAAGCTAAAATTTGATATTTTCTTTGCTTTTCATATAATCTTTAACGTTGAACCTTGATCTCAACCCAAAACTCTCATGCATGTACCTTAAACAAAAGATCCATCAAGAAAAATATGGATTAAACATCAAATAAGGTATGGTTTTCAAGGAAAATTCATGAATAAAGTGATTTCCAACTTACACTTATTGGCAATGTCTACCATCAACATGCCAAGGCATTCATTACTTGCTTTCGAGATGGGTAGATTAATTAAGACTTGTACCTAATTCATATGATATATGTAGATACTCAATGATTGACATATTATTTTGCTTTTCAACTTTTATAGCATCATATTACATTGGGGTCTAGCTCCTCTTTCTTACAGGAATAAGATTTTTCATCCCATAAGTCAAAAATACATTTATTCACATTAAGATTGCTTCTAAAAATTTCATTTATGTAAAACTTGTCATCCTCATGTAAAAAGATAAGATAATCATGTAGATAATGTATGTTAGGAGCATTAATTGCTTACAAGATCTTTATATCTCCTAGTTGAACACAAGGATTCCAAATTACCACAGCTGTTATCTTGATTAATTATAAATAAAATCATAATTTATAATGTAAATAAGAGTATAGTGCAATTCATTCTTGTAATTTTTTCTTGATAATAAGAGTCTAAAAATAAGATTATTACTATATACTTCATCTTTTGTCTCTGTTAAGTTTTAAAAACTTACATGAAATAAAGGGTAAATGGATTATTTGTATATATTTCAATAAATGATATTATAATAATAAAGGTATTGTTGATGATAATGTGAGAAAAAGTTAGAATTTAAAAATTGTTTGAAATGAAGAAGTTGAGGATCGAACAATGATCTTAAATCCCTCTAATTAAATCCATTAGTATTATGATTACTCATCAATAGTTCATCAAATTTAATAGATTCTCCTTTTAAAACAAAAAGTTTTGGTTCTAAAAATACAATATCAATCACTTGACATCAGCATCTTTTATAGTTACTTTATAACCTCTTTTTTCTTTTCATATGATTTTGTTTGTTAGACTCTTCATAAAGATATTGATTTGATTGATCAACCAGTGTTCAAGTTTACAATAAAACTAATTCTAGTTGAAATAATTAAGGCACAATTATTTCTTGTCAATATCATTATGCTCCCATCTCAGGAAGCTTTTTCATCAAATACTACATCTTTCCTTTCTTATATTTTGTTAGTTTATTGGTGTATTCTTGATATCCCTTAGATTTCCGGCTATAGGCAATGAAAATTCCTTATTTATACTATATTATCTAGTTTATGACATTTATCACTAAGTATATCAAGTGACTTAGATAGTTTATGTTTAGACTAAACTTTAAGAGGTGTTTCTCCTTCAACTACCTATGTGGATAACCAATTTTAAAGATATATTATTGAGGTTAAATATGCTGCAAGTTACTAAACTTTGGTCAAACAATTATCAAATTTCAAATCTTTCTTTTTAATTATCAAACTTTAATTTTACTTCACAAGGATATCATCCAAAGGGATTTCTATAAAATTTTGTTTATGTGGCAATCAAAGAAAGAAATTCCTAGTTTTTGTATGATGCTAATACAATAGGTGTTGGTGGAGACCTAATTGAACTTTGAGTTGTCTAAAAGGAGGATGTTCTTATTGGATTTTCCTTCTAGTGAACTCAATTTCTCATTTAGGAGTTTTATCCCTTATAAATATATATATGATTGATAGTTTTTGGAAATAGATATAAAATGTCCTTTCAATTGAATACATCTTAAACCAATCAAAGAAGAAAGCTCAATGTTATTGCATATAATCATAAAATTCATTTTGAATTTTTTTCTTTGTGTTCAAAAAATTTTTGAAAAATTAATTTCTTCTTTTTGAATTTTTTAATGAGTAAAATTCATCATGCAAATATTTTTTGTTAACTTGAAAATCTTGTTCCAAAACATTAAGTTCATTGGTAATATTTTGTATTATTGCTTTAAAAGATGATGAAGTTGGTGCTGAAACATATTCAACATTTTCAGTTCTTACATATACAAGTTATGAAATATTTGAATTGTAATCGATGTTTTATTAGGTATATCTAATGTAGAACACCTGGATTTATAAAGGAGATTTATTACCCTTGAAAGATTTGAATGTAAATTTAATCTTTTTTCCTGATTTGTTTCTATGAAAGTAAATTTATTATTTAAAAAAGTTGTAAAATTTTTTCAATATCAATCCTACTTGGAGAATCATTATCAAAATATCTAGAACTTGCAGATTTTTTGTCGAAACTAAGTTTGACTCTTCCATCTTTGTACTTTTAGGAGATTGTTTGGTTCTATGATAAATGGAACCTTAAGTTTTACCACTCCTTCCAAAATCCTTTTTTTTTTTAAAGAGAGATATACTTCCATCTTGGAATAACAATATGAGATCTTAACAAATTTGTTTGTAATAGTAAGATTTTCCTTTTATTACTATAATAAAGATATTTTGACCTAAAAGCAAGGATCATGATTTTGTAATAAACTTTAAAAATTATTTTTAAAGGAATAAATCCATCGAACATGTTGCAATTATGGGTTTTGATTTGTAAAATCAATGATTTTAAAATATTTTTGTCAATTAAAGTTTGGATAATAGTCAAAAGAAATAGGTGTATCACACAAATTGGACTATATTATGCTTAACAACGAATTTAAGTGTTATCTTTTAAACCTATTATTTTTCAAGACTACAAGAATTAAAGTGTTTAATCTTACTTTCAAGACTACAATTCATATTAGAATTGAACAATTCTAATATGAATATATTTGAACTATTTTTCTTATGTTTTTAAGGGAGTTTTTTTTGGAAGCAAATGAATTGTTTCAAAAGAGTTAGAGATCTAAAGATATGATCCTTTTGTTTTGATTGTATAATCCATCTTTGAAATATTAAATTTTAAAGTTTTGTAGATTCAATTTTTTGAACTTTTGAAACTTTCTAGTTATCGATTGTTCAAAATTTTCAATTATTATTTCTTCATTATTAATTATCCTCTTGTTCTTAGAAAAGATGGTAAAAGACTTCGAAACAAAAATATTTCTATGAACAATGAAATCCATAATATAAAAATTAACTACTATAACAATTATTCAATTATAGTAGCAAGCAAATATTGTGATTTAATTGCTCTTAATCAATCAACAAGATTTATACTCAATATGATCATTTAGCTCAAGGAAAATCATAGAATTAAAGCTATAACAATAAGTTTTCATATTATGAATAGTATTTACTATATAACTCTTTCTCTCTCAAGCTTTGCTACTAGACATATCAAGAATAAAATGAAAAATAAATAATTAGGAAATAATAATTGAAAATAAGTTAAAATAAGTTTAAAACAAAAATTTAAAAGAAACAAATTTTAAATTAAAGGAAGCAATCACATGCATAGGTAAAAGGCTAAATCAAAAGTAAGACATCTTCATGCAATAAAAGTAAAAGAATAACATTTTGAAAACTTACAAATCCTTTATTGTTTATATTGAAAGAGGTACATGTAATATGCAATGAAAGAGAGATACAATAAGTTTACTTAACACATGAGGTTTCTAAATTTTTAATAGAGAAGTTTGAATCCTCTGTTAATTTAATTTAATTTATTTGATTAAAGCAAAAAAAATTTCATTTATTATATTATTTATAATTCAGTATCCTCCATATACATCAAATCAATACATATCATATATGTTTTAATAATTAAATTTATCCAATAATTTATAAATTTTAAGATTTAAAAATTTCAATACATTTAGTATTCAACATTTAAATTTTAATTTTACCAAACTTGTAACTTTGGCTAGAAACTTGATATACAATTATCAAAATTTATACATGCTTTCATCAATCCATTCAGATCATAATCAACTACGATTACTTGGTCTGACCAGATTCTGTACAGATTAAATTTTAAACTACTCATTTTTAAGATGTGTTGCGCCTTCTGCAATCAACGGCAAGCGAGGTAAGTTACAATAGTCAGTATCCACAGAGATAAGATCGTCAGTTCCGGAGCTTGCCATACCCAAGTCGTCGACTACGATCAAGTTGGAAGATTGATATTCGGTGTGCGAATCATCCTTGCTGGCTCTTCCCGGCGTTGAATGGGCTTCTTCTTCAGCATAGGAACCCGGTATCCCTTCCAAAAGAGCTTCAAGGGGAGAGCTGGCATTTAAGTTTACCTGAGAAGTGAATTTCACTTCCAAGAGTGAAGTTTCGAAATCCAATTTGGCAGAAGAATGGGATAATTCCACAACTTTCGGCAGAACGCTTTGATGCAATTCATCTTCTGCAACTTCTGTACATGTGTTTCGTTTATTCGAAACTGTGACTTCCCTTGTAGTACTGGCACCATCATCCGTCTGAAATCCAGATAATCGTTCTAGATAATCGGTTCTCTCAACAGCTTCAGCGTTTGGCAGAATGTTCTGATGCGATTCATCTTCTGCAACTTCTTCATAGGTGTCTAATTTATTCAAAACCGTGACTTGCCTTGTAGTACGGCCACCATCATCGGTCTGATAGTCAGACAACTGTTCCAGATTCTCAGTATTCTGAACAGCTTTCGTGTTTGGCAGAATGTCTTGATGCGATCCTTCTTCTGCAACTTCTGCACATGTATTTAGTTTATTCAAATCCGTGACTTCCGTTGCAGTACAGGCACCATCATTAGTCTTATGTCCAGATAAGTGTTCCAGATTCTCAGTTTTCTCAACAGCTTTCGTGTTGCTTATTCCATCGGCGACTTCTCCATTATTTGAACCAGCAGTTACATCATAAGTACTTGCGACATCATGCATAGATGGTATAGCGAAGTTAACATAGATTCTTCTGGGGTTAACTTCATCACCCTCATTATGTTGCAATTGTTCATCAACTTCTTCGCCAGTTTTCACACGGTTTTCAATGTTAGGCGACCTTGTCATTTTGTCATAGTTCTCTAACGAAGCAATACTGGATAAAAATGAAATTGAACTCCTCAGGGGCTCCATCCCTTGAGGTTCACTGCAACAAGGGGAAGGTTCCGTGCATCTTCGACATAAATCTGTTGGTGAAGCTGTGTCACCGTTGCTATTTCTGTCTTCATTTGGAAAATCAGGAGCTTTAACTGCAAGAACTTTCAAATATCTTGGCGACTGAATTGAAGTAGAAGATACAAAATCAGCAAGTGCAGAGGCTAAAGCATCATCTACGGACTTGGCATGCTTTTGAGACTCTTTTGGATATTCCTTTGCTGGTTCCACCGCATCACCTTTTCCATCATTGTCGCAATTTGAAAACTCTGGAGCAGTAACGACAAGACTAGGATTAGCTTTTTTCATACTGTCTATAACAGGGATTGCATCATAATGAATAGATGATGCAGCTGGAAATGAATCCTTCCTATTCGTTTCACATGATGCGTAGCTAAGATCCATGCAACCACTATTATAAAGAGAATTCGTCTCTGATTCACTGCATGAAAATTCAGGGGCGGTGATTCTTGTGCAAGAAAGTGATCCAGAATACTGGGTTCTCTTTGTGAGCACTTCAAGTTGTTGCTCTACTCTTTGGAGCCGCTCATCAATGCTCTTTATAGGTTTCAGCATAGATTCCTCAAACCTTGAACAGAAATCTTCTATTTTGCTAACTCTAGAAACAAGTTGGTTGAGAACACCTTCAATACGATCATGCAATACACCAGGCTTGCTCTCTATATCTGAAACTTGTGGAGGAATCTCAAGCAGTCCTGGTTTGGTAATAGGTGTACCTTCTTCTTGAGATTGCACTTCCTGCTGAAACGATGAACCAGATTTCCCTTCCAGCTGAACTGCATCTTTCTTTAGGGGGCTTCCGTTTCCAGCATCAATTGGATCAGATGGTTTTGGTTCAATTTCCTCAGATTTGTGTCCATTTATTCTATTAATATTTTGTTTATCTTGTGCGGGACTCAAACCCTTTGTTCTAGATAATTGCAAAAAGGTAGGCATAAGCATGGCCATTAGAGGACTTCCAACAGAAAATTCTGTTGGACCAGCTTTGTTATCCACATCAGCTTCATCAACAGAATCAGCGAACACATACACTTCATCTATACAAACGCAATGTTTATAGTGAAGAGAAAGCAACCTTAAGGTAATAGACTTGCAAGGATCTACATCACTGATCTCTGCTGTGGCCTCATATAAATCCTACAAGTTCAATTCAGTCAGCAACGCATTAACATAAAAAATGAAAGTAAAGATTCAATTGTGCTGCAGCATTCAAACACAACTGCATTAAGCAAAACCCTCCCGTGCATCCAGTTATTAATTATTGATGTTGTAAGATCAAAAAAGTTAGGCTTGTGTTTAAATCAACATTCTACATCTTTAACAAGAATCTAGAGGAAAGTGCTTAATCAGCAGGTCAACATGATTGATAAATTTAACAAGTTCATAACAATTTGCAACACACTGGAGCTACCAAACAAAATTCCCTACAATAGTATTATTTGACTTGTACTCTTTCCATTTTGTTCCTCCTATTCCAACCTTAACGAAAATACTAAGATGCATCTACACATGCTATTGAGAAAGATGGGTAAACATAGTTCAAACAGAAGCTAGCCAAAAACAAAAAAGAAACAAAAAAAAAGCATGCAAGAAAAGGTGATCGCACTGTTATGCCAAACGGAGCCATAAACATCGAAAGGAGGAAGAAATCAAGCCAAAGAAAGCACCAATACAACCATTCATATGATTGAATGTTAAAGAGAAGATGGAAGAATAAGTTTAATACTGATAAATGCGTGAAAGAGTAAATGGAATACCTGTGAACGTGAGCCTCTCCGTTGGATTGTATCAGATTTTGATTCAAAAGAACTACTTTCACCGACAGCTAGAGAAGAATCAACAACTTTAACTTCAACCCACTCATCTTCGCTAGTAGTCACATTACTACTATTTTCGAGTCTTTCTTCAGCTAGTTCCTCAACATTACCCTTCTGATGTGCCGATGGAGTTTCTTCAATATCAACCACAGCACGCAGCACTTCTTCATCTCTAGCAGCAATGCCACAACGCACAGTGCATAGATACTCGTTACCACTATTAAATTCAGAAGCACAATAAATTTCATAAACCCTAGCAGAGCTTCGAACGTAAACCTGTCGCAACTCTTGTTTCTGTGGAAAGGTAACTGCAACAATCCAATTGCAAAAGTCTTCCCTTAGTCACATACAACGATAGGGAAATGAACAAGTACAGGAATTTTTTACAGCCTTTTAGTAAAATGAAGATGATTGAATAATTTTCCTCATGGCATGCATTTTAGCATTAGATTCTATATATCAAATACAGTTCTAGGATCAGGTCCCATAATTGTGACAACAATCTCAAGAACGTTGGAAATTCACTGCTAAGAATTGCGTTGCCTTCCAAATTCTACAATAACTAAAGATGAACTGAAGTAAATTAACGAAAAGGTCAATTTCACCAAAATATAACCATAACAAGATCATTTTTCACTCATTTAAGGCTCAATTTTATGAAATTAAACTGCAAACAAGAATCATGAACATCTTAACAGCTAAGTCAACAAGTCTACAACACAATGAAAAGACAAAACAAAGACACTAATTCGTAGAATCAAATTCCTAAAAGATTAAAAATAGTAATCACAAACACTAATAGCTTAAATTATTACTATAAGAAGAAGAAATTGCAAAAGGAGATAGTGAAAACGGTACTAGTGATTTCGCAGGGAGAGGAATGATCAAGTGAGGTAGGGCATAGAATAAGAGGAGATTTAGGAGCAGGCGAATCAACGGTCGTGGTGGTGATGGATTCATCGTTGTTGATTAAAGAAAGAGATGACTCCAACGTTATAGAATCTTCGAGAGAGCCAGCAGCGATGGTCCATGACGTGTCGTAGTTGATATTAGTAGTCGCCGGCGGATCCATTCGTCGATGTATAAGTTTTTGCTTACTTTTTTTTTTTCCCTCTGATAGGTTATGGTTTATAATGAACTTTTTTTATTGTCTGGTTGCTTATCGGCGAAGAAGAAGAGTACAGATCAAGGGTAAAACGGTAATTAAAGAATAATTATATTTTAATATCAAGTGGTTGCCACACTGATAGCAACTGATAGTTGTAATTAAAATAAGCATATAATAATATCTCTGCATATAAACTCTAAATAATTTATTTTAATAGCTACAATAAATACAGTTTTTTAGGTTTCATATTTAAAATAAAATTATTTAATTTAAATTTTCATTCGATTAGAATTATTTGAAAATAAACTATTTGAATTTGATTTAGTGATATTAATAAAGTTAAAATATGAATTTTTTTTCAAAAGTGTCTGTCATTTTAGATATATAATTTATCACTAAATATTTATTTCTAATTATTGTTAATAAATAATATAAATTTATATTATTTTAAAATTGACATTCATTAATTAAATGTTGTTTAATTAATAAATTAAAAAACAATAAAATCTTTTCAATTTTTCTAAAGTTATTGCATTTTTCATAATTAAGTCTATGGTTAATCATGGCTATGTCTATATATTTTTTACTTTGTGTTGTCTATTTTATATATATCATATACTTTTCTTTCGGGCTTTATAATAATAAAGAGAATTACATCAAAAATTAATTAATTTACGTATAATTTTCCCAATGAAATGATAAAATATAAAAAGATATTTGTAATATATCATTTAAACTACTTTATAATTTTTGCTAGCATCTTAATAATTCTCTTTTTTATGATACAAATAACATTAGAGATTGGCCAAAAAAAATTAAATTTATTTCTCCTTAATTAATGACGTAAAAATTCATTCGATATCTTGTCTTCTAATATTAATAATGAACTTCTAATTTTATTTTTTCATGAACATGATTTTTGCAGTAACAATCTTAATATATCTTATTTTTCAATTTTAAAAAAATATTTATTATTATTTCTCTAATTTGCTATATATTCAATACTTTTAATCATCTTCTTCACCCGTACACACTATGAGTTAGAATTAGCTTACTTTATAACATTTATGAATGAATTGAGAACCGGAGATTCAAAGAGAAGTTATCATGATTTTGGGATGGGCAACACAATTATATTTGGATAAAAGGTTTGGCTTTAATGGACAATTAAGTCTTTTTTGGATTAATCACTTTTCTTGAATTAATCAAGTCGTGAAATGCCTTTTGCAAGGAATTGCAATTATTTATGGTGTGATTGTGACATAGGTATCAATACTAAAAGGTGATGATGTCTATGTAGGTTGGTAGTATATTTGAGAATTGAGATTTTAGAGTTTGGAATATGTTAACTTTCTAAAGTTATACAAATACTTTGGATAGAGGAATTCCAAAGTTGGTTTTTAGGGATTGGAGATTGTGTGGATGTTTGAAATATTGGCTTGGATTGTGTTGAGGTATAGGTGTATGTGTTTTAAGTTTAGCATATGATGATTCCTTCATCTTAGTAGACTTGACTTATTCAATCCATTGACTCATAGTATAGATATCCTTAAAGCTGCAAAAGATTTGAAACTTCACCATAATTAACTTATTGATCCATAAAAGACTCAGTTATCCTTGACTTCAACATCTCTAAATATATAGATAGTACAAGGAAATTTTACAACCAAGAATTATGACCTAACCAAGACCATAATACTAAGTGTTGGACCTTCTAAAAATAAGAGAAACATCTTCATAATCTAATCATATGTTAATTCAATTGTGCTCTTCAACGTTGCATACTACTTTATAAATCAAAGCTTATCAATAGCATTCTAACCTTTTCATTATCAACTTTAGTTATTCCATTTTTTGAGTTATTAAAGACATCCATCCAAGTGAATTTGTTAGTTATATGATTGGATGAGGATGGAAAGCAACTACATTCGTATCAGAATTAAATCATAAATCAAAGACACATGTTAGTTTCTTCCTTTTATTCACTTTATACATCATCATTGGAGGGATCATCTTAATAATAACCTCATGAATTTGATCGTTAATCAAAGTTTTAAAGTCACCTTGTAAAAATTGAGTTAAAGTTTGATTCATTACTGATTGAACTATGGCTCGTATGGGAGATTCAATAGGGTTTGAATTCAACATCTAACATTATCTACATGGATATTAGGGTTAACATGTATGTTACACCCATAATAGAGACCCTAGGAGTTAGACGTATAAATGTACCTAGGGATGTATGTGAATGTGAATATATGAATGTATATGTGTATGTGTATGTGTATAGGTATTGGTATGTAGGTATGCAGTGAAATGTATGCATAGTTGCTTTGCGT
>CANYBF012208915.1:0-21944 GCA_948192965.1 Dalechampia spathulata
TAACACATATACACATAAGCACAAACCATCATCATGCACATACGTTACATACATCACATACGTCATTGAATCCTGCCATTCATCTACACATACATGTGCATAAATGCATAACTCCTAGGGTCTCTAATGTGGGTGTAACAAAGTCACTCTAATTTGAATTTTACTATATCATTGATGGGTTGATATGAACTCGATATAAATTCAAAGTTTGATAATCTAAACTAATTTTTTATATATTATATTCATATCAAATTTATGATTGAGTTAAAAATTCACCCTACTTATAAGAACTAAAAATTAAACTTTTTACCTTATCTTTTTAACTTATAAATTTAACTTCTCAATTTATAAACCAAATGAAAGGAACAAACCTAATTTAATATAAAGCTTACATGTTAGGTTACTAAACAAGCATCTTTTAAAATTAGGATCATTAATAAAATGCCATTTTTTATATTTTTAAAAGTATCCTTGAAGTTCGTATCATATTTAATTAAATATATTTTTATAATATCAAATTTTTTCTAATATCATTACATCTTACTATAGTCAATCATCAATATTAATCATTGACTATCCTCAATTATCAGTTACTGATTATATATCATTTGTAAACATAATATATATATAATAGATCATATTGATAAATATGATATATGTGATAAATAAATATCTATATATTATTCAATCATGATAAATATATCTACAAGATAAGAATAAATACCATTACTTATGATATATATCATATCTACATTGTTATCTATCATATTTAACAATCATATTAATTATATTTAGTCATGGTTGCCATCCTATGGTTAGTGATTGGTAATCATTATAACAGGTAGGGGTGCAAACAAGTCAAATTGTTCACGAGCTACTCAGTACTCGATTCGATAAAAGCTTGTTGAAGCTCGTTCGAGCTCATTCGTTAAGCTAAATAAGTCGAGCTCAAGCTTAATTTTGAAACTTATTTTGTAAATGAGTCTAGCTTTCATTTAAGCTCGTGAGCTAGCTCGTTTATGAGCTCATGAGTTAGCTCGTTTGTGAGTTCATAAGGTGGCTCATTCGTTGACTCGTGAGCTAGCTCATTTGTGAGCTTATGGTACAACTCATTTATAAGCTCATAAGCTAGCTTATTTGTAAGCTTGTGAGTTA
The DNA here is from genome assembly GCA_948192965.1 of Dalechampia spathulata. Taxonomy (NCBI): domain Eukaryota; kingdom Viridiplantae; phylum Streptophyta; class Magnoliopsida; order Malpighiales; family Euphorbiaceae; genus Dalechampia; species Dalechampia spathulata. The sequence continues at coordinate 1,156 of CANYBF012208915.1, forward strand.
GCTCATGGTACAGCTTATTTATAAGCTCATGAGCTAGCTTATTTTTTTATTATTTTTATCTAACTTATTTTATTATATAATATGAATAATTTATTTATATCATCAATAAATATTGGAAGTCTATCAACCAAAAGGTTTCATATATGGTTGTAACTTGTCATTTTATGGACCTCAATTGGAATTTGCACCACCACATTCTGGGATTAATATTTGTGATATGATACATAAGTGTTTAATAATTGAGAAATTGAAGACAAAGTGTGAACCGTGATTATTGAAAATGTTGCTTACAATGATTCTGCTATTCGAATGCTCAAAGAGAACCTTTCTTATAAAAATCAACTTGCACTTTCTAGAAAGTTGTTTCATATAAGATGTTGTGCTCACATCTTGAATCTTTTAGTGCAAGATGGGTTATCACATATATGAGAGATAGTGAAGAATGTGTGTGAAAGTGTGAAGCATGTCATAAATTCAGAGGCTCGTCTTGTTATCTTTGGTGAAATTGCAAAACAATTGAAGTTTTCAAAACATCTTATTCTTGATTGTTGTGCTCATTGGAATGCTACATATTTCATGCTTTCAGCTGCTTTCAAGTTTAAGGATGTCTTTCCCTGATACCAACAAAGAGATCCAACTTTCATGTATTTGCTTAATGATGATGATTGGAAAAAAGTTGTTGAAGTTTGTCACTTTCTTGAAGAATTTCATGAAGTAACAAAAATCATTTTAGGTAATATATTTTTAATCCAACTCTTATTTTCTTTCATATGATTTTATGTTTAATTTATTTTATGTAAAATATGTTAAATGATTGATTTATCTAGTTAATATGGCTAATATTATTGCAAGCAATGAATATCCAACTTATAATTTATTTATTGTTGAGCTTTTATAATATCAAGATGTTGTTGGATAAGAAATATATAGAAGAAAATGGTTAACAACTGTTTTAGATCCTAAAAATAAGATGTAATTAATAAAGTGGTATTTTTCTTTGATATATTCAGTAGATGATTTTGTTTAGCATATTGTTAGTGTTCAGGAGACTTTATGCTTACTTTATGATGAGTATGTTCAAGCACATAAGACTTCTACTACACTTGATAAAGATGTTCATCTTGAAGGTGAAAAAGAGAGTTCTAATAGCTTTACCATAAAGGGGAAAACTAGAGGAAAAACTATTTTTTTATAGCTATATAAGAAATGTTGAATCTATAATAGAATAAGCAAAATCTAATATAGATGTTTATTGAGAAAAAGGTGTTCATATTTGTGAGGATGATTCAAATTTTAATGTATTAGAATGGTGGAAGATGAATAATTTTAAATTTTTAGTATTGTCAAAGATGACATGTGATCTATAATCAATCCTAATCACAACTGTAGCTTCAGAATCTACCTTTGATGTTGGAGGTCGAGTTATTGATCCATATAAAGTATCATTAGGAACATCTACAATTCAAGTTTTATTATGTGGGGAAGATTGGTTACATGCATTCAATGGGATAAAAAGGAAAAAGAAGGTAATTTCATTTTTAAATATTACTTTTAATTATTATATTTACAACTCTACATAACTTGTTCTCATTATGCTTATGATTGTTGTATTATAGGATAATGAAGAAACCAAAGAGTTCATCATACTTTAATTGACAAGAAGATTTTATGCATTTGACTTTTATGAATTGTCCTAGTTTATGAATTTATGGATGTTTATAACTTGCATTTTTAATGTTTGAATATTTGTAGCTTGCATTTTAATGTTTGGATGTTTTTATATTGCATTTTAATGTTTGAATGTTTTTAGAAATATTATGTCATTTTAACAAGTTTTGTATTTCTTTCTTAAATGTTATAATTTTGATTATTTTTTTAATTGTATTTTTCAGCTTGTTTTCAAGCTCATTTTCGAGCTAGCTTTTGAGTTTTGTTCAAGCCAGTTTGAGTTCAAACTTGTCGTCGAGCTAGAATTCGAGCCAGTTATTGAGCACGATTACAAACTTGTTTCGAGCTACAATTCGAACTTATTTCGAGCTTGATGATGAGCCTGTGAGATTGGATTTGAGTATATAAATGATTTGAGCTCGAGCTAAACTCGAGTTGAAATCAAGCCCTATATATTTGAACTCGAGTTCCAATATTAAAAAAAATTTTAAACTCAAGCTTGAGGAAAATCTCATGAGCCGAGTTTAAATTATCAAATACTCAGCTCGACTCAACTCGTTTACACCCTTAATCACAGTTGATAACTAATTATTATGGCATAATAGATGTAACATCATAATAAAATAAAGGTAAAATAATAAAAATTTAAATTAAAAATTAATATGATGTCATGTAATAATTTCATTTTAATATTTTTTTTAAGGTCCTTAATTACTAATGGTTTCACGATGAGAATGTTATATGAATGGTTTAGCCCATTTCATTAATTCGTACACTTAATTTGCTCGTTCAATCTTTTTCTTTTGCAATGCTTTATATACTAGTTATAAGATATTTTTCTAAGGAAATGGAATGCAATTTTTTTGGAACAATGAATGAGATTAAATTAAACCTTTTGTTTAATGGATGTTAATAATGGTAGACTTTGCATATTGACGATGGCAGAGAAGAAATTGGAAAGATGTCATCCATCCACCTAATTGGAAAGATGCCATCCATCCACCTAACTTTCTACTATAACATATCTTCCAAACTAATTAATTCTCATGTCACAAGTGTAAAGTTATGGTTCCATTCAACTCATTCTTTGATCTAACGAAAGGGGTTGAATTAATACTTGGAGAATCAAAGATTAATTCGTTTAATCATGTGATTATGAGCTAAAATGGTGAAACCACATCAATGCAAAATAGTGGCATAATATTACCGCAAAACTTCATGATTAAGCATGCTTAACTTTAATCATAATTGAAGGAATCACATGATAAAGCATAAAGTATGATCATGGCTCCACCCACCATCTTTCAACACTCATCACTTTGACTTTGATAGGCATCTAAATCCAATTAACACAAACTTCAAATATTAATTTATTTAATTCACGTGAATCACCAATCTTAATTAAATATAGGCTCTCGGTCAGGAGGGATACGATTTGACTTTTTATATATTAATTAAGTTAATATGAATTCTATAAACTTTTATATAAAATAAATGAAAATATAATCGATATTAAAATATACTATTTAATAATTAAAATTTTTATAAATTAAAATTTTAATTTTTATTATAAAAATTATAATATCATTTAAAATATATCATTTAATCATTAAATTTTTATAAATTAAATTTTTTAATTTTTGATTGTGAAAACTTTAATACTATATTGAAAAATATAAAAGTAATTTTGTATATCTTTAATCAAATATGGAGAATTTAATATAAATAGTATTAAATTACTTTTTTAATTATTATTTTTATTTGGGTGTATCTTATTTTTATTGTATTACTAATTTTAATATTTATTTTGATATTTGTTCATGATATGTTAATTTTAACAATTTATTTTTTCTTATTTGTTAGGAATATATATATATATAATGTTGGCTTATCTTGTTTAAGGTGGGTAACTCCGTCCTTACAGAACATACGATGTGATACCATTACATGAAATAATAAATCAACTATGAAGCTTCAATAGTTATTTGTTTTTTTAATGAAAATAATATATATAGATAGATACACACACGAGATACAAATTAAAAGGAAGAAGATACAACACCAGGTATTATAAGGTACAGATGCTTACGAAAACCCACACAGTAACATACACACGCATATATATATATATATATATATATATATATATAATTTATTAAACAAAAAAAAATTAAAAAAGATGATGGTGCTTCTTTCCATGAGCTTCCTCTTCAGCTTCTTTAGATTCTTTCTTCTCATGATGCTCATGGAAGGCAAATCCTCCAGCCCCTACTGCTGCTGCTGCCGCCACCTCTTCTTCTATCTTGTGCCTATGAGCATGCTCCGGGTCTTTCTTTGCCTCATGCTTCTCATGCTGATTTAATTTTTATACCATGCATTCATTTTGTTAATGAATTAATTTGTATATTTTTGAAAAAATTAATAAATGGGTAATTTGTTTAAGAAATTTGAATAACTTGAGTGTCAGGTTTCTGTCTAGAAGTGCATAAATAGCATGCGTGGTACAAAACTCCAGTTTGATGATCACTGTGGTGAAAAATGAAAGGATAATTTAAACGAGAAAGATGAGAGAAGATACCAAGGCGTAGGCACCAGCGGCGGCAGTGCCAAGCTCACCGAGATGTTCGAGATGCTTGTGGTGCTTCTCCTCCTTTTTGTAATCGTGGTCAGTAGGTGATTCACCGCAGTCGGAGGGTTTGTCATGGTGGAAGAGATGGTGGTGGTGTTTCTCTTCAGCCATGTTAAGGTGGTGGAGAGTTAAACAACAAGGATCACAGAGAGAGGAAAAGGAAAGAGCAGTTGTAAGTTAGTTGGTGGGTGTGATGTTAAAATAATAGGGTATGGATGGTATTTATAACTGATCCACAGTCCTTCTTCTTTTTTTTTTTTTTTGACTGGATAATTCAATACTGAAGTATCTAAACATTTTATTTCAAAGTAGTTGTAGTTTACACATAAAACACAAAAGTATTTGTCCTCTCTTGGGTTTCCATATTATGATCAATTCCTCGTCCAAATTATAACCTTCCACCAACTCAACTAAATCGCCAGCAACCACACATTTTAGATAACAAACCCTATATTCAATCATAATAATTTTATTTAATTATTTTAATTTTGGTTCATAAAATTCATATATATAATTCATTTAATTAAAACTTATATTATAATTAATTCAATATGATATTTTTCTAGTATGATTTGTTTATATTCATTTATATGCTTTTTAAAAAAACTTTCTAAGATTTTATATATTATCGTGATTCATCTTCTTTGAGTATAAAGATCAGTTCATTTAATATTAACTGGTTAACAACTGTTTAATCACTCTATGTTCTCATAGGCCTAGGATACCATATGTCCAGCAATTTCTGCTTGTTAATCTTTGAACCATATTAGGAGAGATTTCGGCACACTTAATTTAAAAATGATATGGATAATAGTATCTATCAAATTGTTTATATTATTTGCAATTATATATTTTTATATTTATATAATTTTGAAATTATTTGAACTATTTTTAATTATATAATATTATATCTATACAATATTGAAAATTATTCAATTGTAAAATTTCATTATTGTATGGTTTTAGGATTTCTCCTTTTTGAGTATCGAGATCTATTTATTCATATGCCATTTTGACAGAAAACTGTTCATTATTCATGTCTTATTAATTTCAAATATAATTCTGTGGGAATTGTGTATCGAAGAGACCGTTTTCTGCGTCTGCGATGCACCTATGACCGTTAGACAACTGCAATATCACCAGATCAACGGTCACAATTTCGTACAAATTTCAGCTCTCTTTTTATATCAAGGTTTAATTACCGATACATCCAAGAGCTAGACAAACTAAACGGGATGGGCAGTTCCTTTAAGTTATTAAAATCAGATAAATATTTATTTAACATTGGAAACTCAAAATAACATATTCAAACGTAGTTTAAAAAACCTGACATGAAGGTATTATAGGATCCTTTGCTTTTATTTTCAATATAAAATATTTTATTTTATTTATTAAAATACATATTTTAACTTTTAGAATTAGGGTTGTCAAAAAGAATCAATAAAAAATCCAACCAACAAGCATCTAAAATATTTATTCAAATAAATACATCTCAAATTTTTCACTCTTTTTCGATATACTCTAGAAAATAATATAAGAATAATGATTTTCAAATTTTCTATTATTATATTTATGTTAAATTCATGTTGAATTATTAATGATATTAGAGGAAGACTTGTGTTACTTACAAATTTTAATGAAATACATTAGATTTTTTTAAAAAAAATTTTTGAGATTTCATTTTGTTTATAATAATATATAAACCTATTAATCTAAAAGTATTTTATATATTTAAAGATTTCACATGTAAGAAAAATTATAATTTTATATTCTAATATGCTTTAAGGTTAAAAAGTAAATAATATATAAAATGTAAAAAAAATAAATTAAAATATAAGATATCAAATTTCAAATTTTAAATTATATATATATATATATATATATATATATATATAAAGTCAATTAATTATGATTAATCATAATTTCATATTGATGTATTTTATTTTAAAATAATTATAATTATTTATTATAGAAAATGAAAGGATGGTATATCAAAGGTGTGATAAATACCAAAATTATATTTGTAACATTGATTATAAATATGAAAGGGTTTATGAAAATGAAAGGATAGTATATTACATGATGTGAAAGATAATAAAATCATATTCATCATGTTGGTTATAGAAAATGAAAAGATTAATCATATTGATAATTTTATATTAATATATTTCATTTTAGCATAATGATTAAGAAAATAAAAAGATTTTACTTTTAATAAATACTAATTATCATTTCAATAACTTTCATTAATATTTTTGATTGCATTTTATACATTTTTCTAAATCTTATTGCAAGTAATAAAAAATTGTTTAAAAATTTAAAGAATTAAAAAAATAAAAATGCTACAATCAAATAATAAATAACAACACATATTTAGAATATTAAATATAAATTAATTATTTTTCATCTAAATTCTCTCATTTATTTACATAATAAACTATAAAAATAACATATTTTTATTTTATAATTAAATTCTTCAATAATAACACATATATTGAGAAAATACAATTAATCATAAAACTAAATGATAAAAAACCAATACCAATAAAAAATTATCAAAATTAATGAATAAAAAATTAAAAAAATTTAAATACTTACTAATTGATAAATATTTAAGTATCTTTTTTTTCTTCATTTTCTCATTTCAATAATTTTCAAATGATAAATAAATAATTTTCATTATGCACTTATATATATACTATGAACATCAACAGAAAAAAAAACATGAAAGGTCATAATTTAACATCAAATATTTAAAGATATTAACTATAAAAGATAAAAAAATCATCACTAAATAGAAAGATTGAATATAAAAGAGTATATAATATTACTCTATCATATGTAAGGTATAGAGGAGGAATGATACATAAATATTAGAAGAACATCAAAAGTCATAATTAAAAAAATAATTAATTGAAAATATTTATCAAAGAAAATGAAAGGTCTATAGAAAATGAATGAATGAAAAATTAAAAAGAGGGATATAAAGGACTAATGCACTAAAAATAAAGCTAAAAATCAAAATCATGTAAATTCTAAAATTTGCTACATAAGCAACAAATGCTTCTAAAACATACCACATAAGTATGTCAACATCCAACTCTATATATATACTAGGGAAATACTTGTGTTATGTGCAAGCTTTAATAAAATACATTATTAGATTTTCTTAAATTTTTTTTGAGATTTCATTTTCTTGTAATCATATGTGAACTTTTAATCTAAAATTATTTTTTATATTTAAAGATTTCACATGTAACAAAAATTATCATTTTATACTCTAATATGCTTCAAGGTTAAAACATAAATAATATATAAAATGCATAAAATAAAAATATAATAGTATGAAATAAATTAAAATATGAGATATCAAATTTCATATTGAACCTATATATAAGATCAATTAATTATGATTGATCATAATTTTATATTGATCAATTAATTATGATTGATCATAATTTTATATTGATGTATTTTATTTTAAAATAATTATAATTATTTATTGTAGAAAATGAAAGGATGGTATATCAAAGGGCATGAAAAATAATAAAATCATATTTGTAACATTGATTATAAAATATGAAAGGTTTATAGAAATGAAAGGATGATATATTATAGGGTGTGAAAAATAATAAAATCATATTCATAATGTTTGTTATAGAAAATGAAAAGACTAATTATATTGATAATTTTATATTAATATATTTTATTTTAGCATAATTATTAAAAAGATAAAAAGATTTTACTTTTAATAAGTGGTAATTATCATTTCAATAACTTTTATTGTTATTTTTGATTATACTTTATACATTTTTCTAAATTCTATTATAAGTAATAAAATAATTGCTTAAAAATTTAAGGAACTAAAAAATTAAAAATGTTATAATCAAGTAATAAATAACAACACATATTTAAAATGTTAAATATATATTAATTATTTTAAATCTAAATTCTCTCTTTTATTTACATAATAAACTATAAAATAACATATTTTTATTTTATAATTAAATTCTTTAATAATAACATATATATTGAGAAAATATAATTAATCATAAAAATAAATAATAAAAAATCAATACCAAAAAAAATTATCAAAATTTACAAATAAAAAATAAAATTTACACATAAAAAATTTAAAAAATCTAAATACTTACTAATTAGTAAATATTTAAGTATATTTTCTTTTTTTATTCGAGTATATTTTCTTCTTTTTTTTTCACTTTCTCATTCTGACAATTTTCAAATGATAAATAAACAATTTCAATTATGCACTTATATACATATACTACAAACATCAATATAAGAAGAACATAAAATGTCATAATTTAATGTCCAAGTATTTAAAGATATTAATTATAGAAAATGAAAGGTCTTCACTAAATAAAAAAAAGGAATATAAAATGGCATAAAATATAACTCTATCATATATAAGGTATAGAGGGGGAATAAAACATAAATATTAGAGGAACATCAAAGGTCATAATTCAATAAGCAATTAATAGATAATATTTATTAAATAACATGAAAGGTCTATAGAAAATAAATGGATGAAAAATTAAAAGAGGGATGTAGAGGACTAATACACTAAAGACCAAAGCTAAAAGCAAAAATTATGCAATTTTTAAAATATGTCACATAAGCAACAAATGCATATGAGTAAGAAAGCTATGTCAATGTCTTTACTGACTCCTTGATAGCTTTCTTAATAAGCTCTTTTAGCTAGATCATGGTGATTTGGTTGTTGGTCACTACTTAAGTGCTACTTGCAGTATTTATTGTTGAAGCACCTTCTTCTTTTTCTTGATTAGCTAGTGGGTCATCATCAGCGACAACTTTCCAAGTTACGCTTGCTAGCCTTGTGATCAAAGATGCAATTTCATCATCTTTTTTCTTGGTCTTGCTCATGAACTCTTCTACCAGCTTGGTCAAGTATCCTTTGACACTCTAATTTTTACCTCCAACTTTGGTGAAGGCATCATTTATTGTTGCTCGTATAACTTTATAATTGATTTTATCTTTATCACAGTATTGGGATTATCATCAACATTTGACCCACCATGTAATGAGATAAGAGTTTGACCAGCTTTTGGATGAAGGATGTACTTCCTTGATGCCATTAGAGTTGAAAGTTTGCTTTTCAAAATTGAAGATGAGAGGTAGAGAGGTCCCATTAGGCATGCTAAAATTTGTAATGCACAAAATCTTCAAAAATAAAAATAATATTGAATTAAAAATTAAGCAACAAATAAGTTTTATTAATTTAAATTAGGTTACAATCTCTAATATTAAATTCTTATAATAAAGAACTTTTAATCATCTAATTCAAATCTCAAAATAAGAACTTGATTCAAGGGCTTTTATAACTTGATCTTTGATTGAACTTCACTTTTGGAGAAGAACATGATTCAAGTGCTTTAGGGGCTTGATCTTGAATCAAACTTTACCTTGGGAAGAACACCTTGATGAACTTGATTTATGCCTTGATAAACTTGAAGAATACCACCTTAAGGATCTTGAAAAATACCTTGAGGACTTAAGGATTTAGAGAGCCTTGAGTCTTGAGAGCTTTTTATTGCTTCTAGCTTCTAGCTTTTGAATGTGTGATTTTAGAATGAGGGGAGCTCCCTATTTATAATGGTATAAGGAAGAGTTTCATAAAACTATAGCTCTATCATTTTAAAGTGATTGAATTTCACTTAAATTATTACATCAATCTTAATTCTTATTTTTTAGTCGTAATTGCATTAGGGTATAATTTAGGATTATGATTAAGAATATTAGAGTAATTATTAAATTAAATAAGATTGATGGTTAATAAATATAAATTAATGCTCAAATTATTTTATTATAAAAAAAATAATAAATAGATGTTTATTTTATCAGTAAAGGAATAAAACTAATAAGTATAAAATAAATAATAAATAACAAAATAAATAAAGTATATACGTATATATGTATATATTGATAAGGTGATTGGGAAATGAATTTTCATTTCTATATTAATTGTCATTGATTTTAATTATGATTATAATTATGTTTAGTTATACCTTGATTTTTTAATAGTTAAATTATTAGTATAGTTAGCGATTAATTAAATAGGATCAATAATTTAAAATTAAAAATTATTTTATTTACATGTCTAAGATATTTAAATTTTTGGTTTGCTAGAAGGTATAATTATAAATAATGAACAAGTTAGGATTAATTATGAATAGTTTTTGTAATGAATATTAAATTACATATAGTGATTGATTATATTTATATAAATATCTAAGTGATTTAGCTTATGAAATAGTTTAATATGGAACTTGGGTGCTCTATAAATCGAAATGTAAAAGATTAAATAGAATTTAAATGATAAGTGAGTAAAGATAACTAGATTGATATATAGTTAGATAGTAAAGAAGCCGAGCTACCTTAGACTATATTGTCATAATTATTAACGCACATACTTAAATATATGCAAAAGATTAATGTTTATCATTAGCATATATTTACATCATTAGAAGTTAATTACAATATATGTTAAGGGAGAATTAAGAAAGTAGAGTGATAGAAAAAGTAAACAAAAGGAGAAGGGAGGATAAGTTTGCTGCTTTAACTTGTAATGGATGGTTTGATAAGAGGTCGGTGAAGGAAGAGTGTGGATATAGATAAGGAGTTGGTAGTTCAACTTAGTTGATTGCTTTACAAAATTTTAATTGTGTAGTCGAGCCTAGCAACAACAAACAAGTGAAGGGGGACAATGTCTCTTATCATGGTGGTGCTAAAGTAAAACTTGGGAAGTGGATGGTTCCCTTGCAAATTAAGTAAGTAAAGATTGGGTCTGCTAATATAATGGATTAAATTTATGTGAATACTACTTGAGTGAGCATAAAAATGAACCTTAGGAATGTCCCATACACATGATTTATGTCAGCTTGAATATTTGATCTATTATATGTATATTATTGTATGATAGTTTTAGTTAGAAGTTATAATCAAGACCAGGTTAATTAGCTAATGTTTAAGCTACCAGTTAACCTTTTTAACATGTCTTCAAAACAAAATTCTTATGTAGTTAAATAATTTTGAAGGTGAGTTGGTACACCTTGGTAATAGTAGTAAAATACTTCCTCCTTGGTATGCTTCCATACACATTTAAGTACACGGTTAATGAGGATTGAAACTAGAAAAGGGGTGGTTTAAGAATTGAAGACGTATCTTATATTGTAACAATATTTAAAACCTAAATCACTACATCATAATCCCTTATTAAAACTAAGTCAAAAGGGCATTAAATGCCTTAATGTGCGGGCAGAATGTGTTAAAATTGAACTACAGGGATCTTGAACTCTAAGCAGCTCTAAATTTACTATACCTTGCGATTGGTGTGGTGGTTATTCTTTACGGGTTAATGTTCAAACTAAGTTGATAAGTATTTATTTAGATAATAATAAAACATTTGTTACTTAGTTATACTTAAGTAACTCTTACAGGTACTCATTATGTGTTCAAGAAATAAGTCTATTCAAAATAATGAAATTATTAACTTACTAATATACTTAATTAAAGATACTAGATAATAAACTAATCGGTTAGCTAGAAATCTTATACTTGGCTACACTAATGAGATACAAGCATATGTAATGTGATTTTAGGTAGAAGGTTGTGTTAGTATTACATGCAAGGACTGGTTTAAGCTGGTGGGAGAAGTACTCTCTCTTTAAAATCATGAAAAGAATTTTTGGTATGATATATATATATATATAGACATATATGTTAATAGTAGGTGTTGGATTGAATGTGTGCCTAAGGCAGGAATACCAAATTATAATTGGAACACTTGGATAGATGGAGGCAATCATGTAATTAGGGATTGAAAATAATAATAATAATAATAAAATGATGACCAATTAGCAATATCGGTAGCATTTAATTATGAGGAGGTTATTATTCATAATTGGTACCAAATATTGATTTATGTAAACAACAACTTCATTGAACCACATGGTTCTTTAAGGTGTAATGCTGGAAAATAAGTTATAAGCATTGACTTTCTTATCCTTCCTTGGGCCTTGGGCATGGATTAATATTATTGATAATATGTGAATTATAAAGTTAAGTAACGACTAAAATGGTCCATGTAGTTGCTTGTGTGGTAAGAAATTGAAGGTTGATTTAAGTAGGGGCTAATGAACCATAACAACTAAACATTTCAAGGTGAAACAGTCAGAATTAAGGTTGGTCGACAATTCATATCTAAGTAACATGTGTGATGCATCTGATTGATTATGTGCATGCATGACTTGCAATAGAAATAATGTGGAACCAACTGCTAGAATCGTGGACCTTCACTTGATTTTATTACTAATTCTTTCTTTAGCATGAGTTCAAGTGTTTGACTTGGGTAATAATGTTTTACATAAAACTATAGCTAAGATACCAATTAAATATGGGCACATGGATAGATAGTTGTAGGAATAATTAATAGGCTGAAAACTTAACTCTTTTATGGATAAGAAATCTGGTTATGATTACCTTGACCATTAACTTAAGTATATGCTTAATTAAAGGGTGTTTGATAATGAGTTAAATATAGAACACCATTTCTTTTAAGGATCGGATAATAGGTTGTTAACTACTATTAATTAACTTAAGTTAATGTGTACAAATGTAGTATGGGTTCCAAAAACAAAACAAAATCATCAAGTAAGCCTTATTAATGGCTAAGCTAGTACACAACATATTTAACTTAGAAAGTAAAGATTAAGAATCCTTATTCCATCTTGATATTAAGAGGCGTAGTACCCACATTCTTAGTAACCAAAATTGAATGTTATTTACGCCATATTTAGATGTATATAAGAGGTTAAAGTATATGATTAAATTAAGATATTTAAGCATTCTCGAGTCCATATCTCTTCCATGAAACTATACATTAAGATACAACATTAAGGTTGATAAGTTTAAAGAATAGAGAATTGAATCGCTACTCCTTAATTAATTTCATATTCATTTAATGAAAAACTTAGGTAGTGATTCAACTAATCACTTGCTACACAATTTATGAATAATAATAAGGTAGTGTAAAGGGTATGGATGAGAATTTGGTAGTCGAAGTAGTCGGGTGCAAGTGGAAATGATTAAAAATTAAGTGACATATATGGATACTTGATATATAAATATGAATGTATGGAATATTTACATGGATATTTGATTAACACGTTAAAATACTTGTACATAACAAGTGAAGACAATAGGGGGATTACAGCTTCTGCTTCATAAAAGAATAAAGGTAAAAAAAAAAAGCAGGTTTGTATCTAATAATAATTAGGTTATAGATGAAAATTTCAGGTAAAATCAAAAGCTTGACGATTCAAGCTTTGTAATGGAAAGTGATATGAATATTTAATTATTTTATATTAATATTAGATATGCGATGAATTAACATAATATGAGATGTTATTATTTACAGCTATGATATCATTATATAAATGTTTACGCATTAAAATCATGCATCATGAACCATCAGCATGACATTTTGGAGGAATAAAGGAGGCACAATTATATATATATTGTTAGACCCTAGGTTTTGAGTGTTGTATCACGTGTGAGACAATTTAAGTTATTTGCAATTTTTTAAGTGTTTTTGTATTTGGTACGGGCGTACCACTCTTGGTACGGGCGTACCAATTATTGTATGTGAAGTGGTACGACCACACGGCTGGGCGTACCAAGTGTGTATTGTTTCATTGGTTTTGGTATGGGCATACCATTGGTTGGTACGGCCGTACGTTAACTCGCAAGAATTTAGTTTGTCAGTAAACCTGTTTCGGTACGGGCGTACCAATGGGTGGTACGGCCGTACGCGAACTCGCAGGAATTTAGTTTATCAGTAAACCTGCTTCGGTACGGGCGTACCAATGGGTGGTACGGCCGTACACGAACTCGCAGGAAAATTTGTTTGTCAGGAAACTTGGGTTGGTACGGGCGTACCAAGTGATGGTACGGCCGTACCACAGTTCCCTCGCATTTTCCAACGACTAGTTTTGAATTCGTACGAGTGTACAAATATTGTACGGCCGTACGCGTCTTAGAAATTAGGTTTTAAAGTCTGAAAAATGGCTAGTTTCAAAAAAAACCACTTTCATATCTTTTTAGCTAACGAAAATATAATCACAGAGCATCTGTTCTTGAGCTATTCTCACCAGTTACAAGTAAGTTTTAAGCTTGTTTCCTCATTTTCTCTTTGTGTATTATTGTAATCATTGTGGGGTTGGTGTGAGATTAATCCATTGGGGATTATTATATTTGAGTTGTTTGTAAAGATTGAATTTGTAAAGGTTAGAGTGTAAACCTTGAAAACACTGAGGATTGGATTCATTGGTGAATCCTTTGTTGTAATTGATTGAGATTTTAGTGGAACCCTAAGTTGAGACTTAGGAGAAAGTGGACGTAGGCAAAGAGTTAGCCGAACCACTATAAATCGCACGTGTTGCCAGCACTTCCTGGGATTTCAATTCTTAATTTCATTTTCTTTTCATAATTACATTATTATTATTAATACATTCACATATTATTACATAACAAACCAACCACTTAAACATATTGATAATAAAAAATAACATCATTTTTTACAATTACCAACATTTTTTATTCCATTCTTTGGACAACATTATGTTTTTTTTATAAATAATTCATTATACATATTTTCAAACCTATGTATTCACATTCATAATTTTAAATGTATTTCAATACAAAAATATTAATTTAGTTTTAAAATATCGTTAAATAGTTCATTTAATTAAAATTTTATATCTAAAGTTATTAATATCTTTTTTAATATAAAAAATTACTTAATTATTTCAAGTATTTGCTTTACTTTATTATTCATATTTAAACAAACATGCACAATAAAATGTTTGAAATTTCCTTCAATACACTATATCATTTATAATTATTAATCTATTTTTATAACATTAACAAATTATGAATATCATTTAACATAAATTTCATAAATTACTTAGTTAATTAAACAATTTGTTCCAATATTTTAATTTAAAACATATTAAACAGTAAAACATTCTCAATTTCAATTAATAATATATTAAAATTAAAATTATCAATCAATCTTTCAATATTAAAATTACTACATTATTTAAAAACTAAAATTATCTTATTATTTCATCATTTATTTTTTCCTACCTATTAACAATTATTTCTTATTTTATTATTTATAATAAATTATAAATTATTTTTTTACTATATCTTTTTGGCACAAAAGAATATTTAAAATTTCCTTCAATACACTATCTCATTAATAATTATTAATATATTTTAACATAAATTTCACAAATTACTTATTTTATTTAAAGCATATTAAACAATAAAACATTCTCAATTTCATTAAAAATTATATTAAATTTAAATTTGTTAATCACTCCATCAATATTAAACTTGCTACATTATTTATAAACTATAATTATCTTCTTATTTCATTCATTAAGTTCTTCTTTTTTATTAAAAAATATTTCTTATTATTTCATACAAGGAATAATGATCCGATGATTAAGTTAAACTGAAATCACTTTTATCAATGATGATTTCAGTTGTATCAGAGCTTGTCGAATTGTGATTTATGTATCTGAAATCGTTTGTTAAATATGTGATTTCTTAAAAACATTTTTATCTTTTGTGTAGCCAAAATCATCACCTGTAAAAGACAATTTTAGTGTTAAAATTAAAAAAAAAATCCATAATTATCATATTATTTTGGAAATTAGTTTTATTTTCACACAATTTTGAAAAATGGTTCTAAAAAATTAGGATTGAAACTAAAACTAAATGGAGTACTCTATACTCCAAATCATTAATATTGTTAAAATATATTACAAAATTTTACTAAAAATAACACTAAATAGCATCGTTTCATTTTAGCTATCAGTTCTGCGTTCTCTGGAGCTGGATCAGACTGGAGAGACAGCAGAGATTACCCCTATCGTCTATTTCCCATACGGGACAAAGAGTGGTGGAGGGAATTATTCACCGTAGGAGCAACCAGAACCCTATTACAGCTCCAGGTAAGATTTCTGCAGCATGAGACCTGCTGATGTGGCGGATAAGGTTTTGTGTTAATGAGCCTGCCCCGATGAAAATTGCCTAAAGCATGAAAGAGGAACCAAATCTGTGTTTCCAACTTTTGAATAGCAAATTTTCGCAATTTTATTTGATTTCCAAAAGTACCAATGATTATAATTTTAGCCACGTAATGGAAAATTGCCAAAATGTAGTTGAAAGATGCATCTCTATGATACTGATAAACAATTCCAGCCTCATGTCTTGCATAAGATGCATAGTTGTAAATTTTTCATTTTAATGTAATAATAGTTAATTTTTATATTAAATTTATAGTAAACTTTCTTAAAATTTAATAGTATGTTATTTTTACTAATATTTTTGAATTTTACCATTTTTTCAAATGTTTGAAAGTATTTTTGAGCAGTCAAAATAATAATATTCAGGGATATGTTCTGTGTAAAATCTATCTTTTTAAGGACTTTATAAAAAGAAATAATTAATTTTTATTAAATTATAACAAGCTTAGAAGATATTAAACAATTCCTTGAAGAATCAATCAGAAATTAGATGTAAATCTTTTTCAATATATTAAACCAATCAAAAAATTAAATCTCAATAAAATTATTTCTTCCATTTTAAATTAATAAAAAAAATATTTAATTATTGTAAATCATAATCTATTTATCATTTTTATTATATCTTTATTTAATTATATCTAAAATAAGAGAACTCCTTTTCTATTAGTAGCATTGAAGGGTATTAAAAGCATGTATAATAATGTAAAAGCGGCAATTCTATACTTTTCTTTTTTTTTTTTTTGGTAATCCAGTTGTCGGTGCTTACGCTCCCCTAATCCTGGACCTATGACCCAACCCAAGGACCATAGGTGTGGGTAAATTCTATACTTTGACGAGGGCGGAAGTGGGTGTGTTTCCTTTATTCATTTGTCGTTGTCATGGGTTGAGTCTTGTGAATCTCCGTCCCCAGGATCTTCATATACCACGTCTTATTCCTTGCCTCGTCGCTTCTTATCCCTTAGGAGAACCCATCATCCTTTGTCTTCATCAAGCTTTTATACCCTTTAACTACAAGACAATAAATCGCTGTCTTTTTCTTATTTCTGATTTCTATATACAAATGTAAGAGAGAAAGAAAAGTAAAATAGAAAGAAACTAGAGATGGAAGTTATCAATAAATATGTGGTAACTAAGACACATATAAATGGTGAGCCAAAAGAGAGTGATTTTGAGCTGAAATCGGAAGCAATATCTTTAGTTCTTGATGCTGAATCAAGGTATGTTATCGTTAAAAATCTTTACGTATCCATCGATCCTTACCAGCTTAACCGAATGAAGACTCAAAGTTCATCACAGAAACATTCCAGTTTCGCAGCCGCAATCAATCCTGGACAGGTAAGCCTGTCGAATTTCTGAAGGATGTCTGGAAACTGTAATAGATCCTGGAATCAGTGGCGTCGCTCATTCCGCCAAAAAATTTAAAAACTATATGTATAATTTTTAATAATTATAGAATATAAAAATAAATACTTTTTATTTTTAATTAATTTAATTTTATTATTTATAAATTTTGATATATTAACTTTTATTATTTATATAAGTTTTATATTAAAATTAATAAGTATGATAACTATTTTATAATTGTTTTTTTACGTGAATTTTTATTTAACATCCCTTACCTGAATTTCTGGTTTCACTATGAATAGTTTTCCTTTCTTATTTTGTTAGACAGGTTATTGACGCTTATGGAATAGGAAGAATTTTGGTGTCAGGAAATCCAGAATTTCAGGAGAATGACTTGGTCGTAGGACTCATTACTTGGGGAGAATACAGTGTTATTAAACCTGACGGCATGTTAAGGAAATTGGACCCTATGGGATTTCCATTGTCGCACCATGTTGGCGTTTTAGGTTGAGGGAAATATTTAATATTGAAAATTATGTTAAATATTTTTATCATCGGGTAATAATTACTTACGGAATGGAATCTTATTTGTTGCAGGATTTAGTGGATTAACAGCCTATGCCGGTTTCTATGAAATCTGCAAGCCAAAGAAAGGTGAAAAGGTGTTTGTATCTGCTGCCTCAGGATCAGTCGGAAATTTAGTCGGACAGTATGCCAAACTGTTGGGTTGCTACGTCGTTGGCTGCGCTGGAAGCAACGAAAAGGTCTAATTCTTTTTCCACTTCTTTGTAAAAAATAGTTAAATTTGACCCGATATAAATCAGAATAACGAGAAATTCAAAGCTAAAGTAAAATTTTGTAGATATTGATTAGACAAATTTGATTGACGGTATAATTAATGCTCCCTCTGTCTTGTAATAATATGTTTTTTTTCATTTTCATTCATCCAAAAATATACATCTCTTTCTTTTACTCATGAAAGAGTATTAATAGACTGCTTCATATGGAAAAAATAATAACATTTGGAGAATATAGGTAGCAATTCTAAAAGAAAAACTTGGATTTGATGAAGCATTCAACTATAAAGAAGAAACTGATTTGAAAGCAGCTCTTGGAAGGTCAGCGTACATGTTTCCTGACAGCTTTATATTCAGATAACATGAATCAGCTTCCCCAGCTTTTACTTTCAATTTCTGAAGGCTCGGAGTTGATTTTTCCAGGTATTTTCCTGACGGGATTGACATATATTTTGACAATGTTGGTGCTGAAATGCAAGAGGCAGCAATTACTAACATGAATCCATTCGGAAGAGTAGCAGTTTGTGGAGTGATTTCTGAGTACACAAATACTGGAAAAAGAGCTGCACCTAGCATGATAGATGTCGTTTACAAGAGAATCAAAATCCAGGGATTTTTAGCAGGTGATTTCCTGAATGTGTTCGCAGATTTCATTTCCAAGACCTGTGATTATCTTCAGGCTGGCAAGTTGCATGCAGTCGAAGATATCACAACTGGTGTCGACACCATTCCCACTTCATTCATGGGTCTTTATAAAGGCCATAACATTGGCAAGAAAATCGTAAAATTAGCAGAAGAGTAGGTATAGTTTGATTTCATTCCAAGTTATGCAATCTCTTTTTTCAGGTTACTCCGTTGATTTCTGTAAGCCATCGGTCTAATGGTTCAAGTAGATTTTCCATTTTGGATCTTTCATCGGACTGACGTTACAATAATCACAATTAAATAATCAAAGGGATAAAAAGATATAAATAGTAAAAATTAAAATCTATTCTTATATTCCTTTATCCATCTAAAAGCACAAAAGTCATGAGCTCAACAATAAAGCAATTTTGTTTATTGAGATGGTAAAAATATCAAAATGTAAACTTTATATATTGTGTAATTAAAAAGAATAGTTAGGAAATTTCATATTTATATATTTTATAACTTATTTATTATTATTGAATTTATTAAAATTTTATATCAATAAATTTTAAAATATATAAATTTAATTAAAATATACATATTTTAAAATTTATAGGCCAATATTAAAATTACCTACAAAATATGTTGGTCAACTTAGGCAGATTGAGAGATAATTCATCATCTTTATTCCCAATGGTGGAGCCATGAACTTACGGGAGGCTAAATTTTATATAAATATATATAGTGAAAAAGAAAAAATAAATTATCCACTAAAATGCTCATATGTTTATAATGTTATTAAACTAATTATTTTTAATAAAATTAATCTAAGTTATAAGTTGTTAAGCTTAATTATTTTTTATTTTCTTTAAATATTTATTGTTAAATAATCAATTAACCTAATTGATGATTTTTATTAACAATAATTGAATTATTTTTTATTTAATTAACATAATTAATCTAAATAATTATGTTAGTATATATAATATGAGTTATGTATAGATGAAAATTTAAAATATGCATAAATTATGCATGATTATACTATTAATATAAAATGATAAATTTTTAATTGTTAATAGATTCTTATAATTCTAATAGAAAATTCATTAAATAGAATCCAAAGTTATAATATTTGATAACTAATATTGAAATAAAATTTTGTTTAAACAAACAAATAACATATATGAAAATTAGTTAATAAAATAAAATTAAAACTATAACAAATTTAATTATAGTTCATTGTCACATCCTCATTTTTAGCACAAAAAGTATTAATGATTTGAGTAATAAAATTTTACCCTATACGATTGAAAATAGGGTGATGATGTGGAATTTTGAAAAAATGCGCATTTCGAGGTGAAAATTATAAATATTATGATAACAAAAGGAAATATCTATCGGGATTAAGAAATGATGATAAGATGATGGTAGATTAAGTTGAATGCAAAAAATAAGCTCGAATGTGTAAAATTGGATCGAGCGATAAATTGCATGTTTATCGAGGCAAGAATATTTACGTATGCATGGAAATGCATGTGATTAAGGAATTAAGATAAATTATGATTGTATTTGGAGTATGCATAATTT
>CANYBF012209411.1:0-12251 GCA_948192965.1 Dalechampia spathulata
TATATAAATAATTACAGGGCCTACTGAGGAGCCTGTTCATGTGTCCCCGAGACGCGTAGATAAGGGTAAAGCCCCTGCAGGTCAGTGCTATCATACTCGACTTAACTAAATAAGTCTGAGATAATATCACACACGCACTGCATAATAATTATTAAGTTGTATGCTCTGAGATACATTAAAATATTCATCTAAATATTCCAATGCATCATATCATATAAATCATGCTCATTATTAGATAAGGCATTGGCATTTCATAACATCATTTCATGGCGTCATAAGGACGGAAAAGTGAGGTTATTGTGAAATGTTAAGATTGAATAAGTATTGAGATATTTATAAGGAAGCTAAGTATAGTCGCTTCCCATACGCTGAGTTCAATCACGTATGTAATTATTATTATTGAATGCTGAATACAGTCGCATTCCAGAAAATATTATGATTGAAAATATGATTGGTGAATTGAGATATGACAGTGAAACAGATTGATTGAGGGAGAGTGCAAAACATTGCATCCTCATAAATCTATTTCATGTTTGCATACATTCATTTTAAACAGAAATGGATATTGTGGTATGGAAAAATGTGAAGTGTTTGTGATGCTATGAATGAAAAGTAGAGATGATTCCAGGTGTTACGAGGTAATGAGATGAGAATTTTGGAATTATATACGGGTGAATATACTTACACTGGGATTTGAACTGTACGCTACTTTAACTAAATATTATTGACTTGTGATTTTATGCTTCCATGTAATAATGATTTTTATGTCATTACTTTGAAATTTTCTATACTTAAATATTATTATTTGTTGCATTCATATATTAGCGCCACTGAGTTTTACTCAACGTTTGTCATTTGATAAACGCAGGTCCGAGCACATCTGAGATAAGATGGGGTTAGCGGTGTTTGTCGGTAATGTAGGGCATGACTTCTGCAGATATTGCGAATGTTGCCCGGGACTTACTTAGACGGACTCCAACGGGCATTGTATATGCTAATTATACTCCTTTCATTTTTGGCAGTAATACTAGGTTGTGTTATGTTGACTACTACCTGTTGATGCCACTGGGGATAACTGTAGTCATGTATATATTTATTTTCCACTACGTGCTATACTTATCTCAGTGTTGTTTCTTATCTCCTTGAGATGTGTTTGAGTATGGTGATCAACAAAATTTTAATTGGCATGTTTGGTATATTTTGGAATGATGTGTTGTTTTGTGATTGTTTTCCCTTGTAATGAAATTTTGGAACTCGAGAGTGGAGTTTCAGGGTTTCATTACGGGACATGTTGCTACTATGAGGTGTGACAAAAACCCTAGCTTGTATAAGATCTAATTGACTCTTAATTTATTTTACTATGTATGAGTGATGAATATGAGGTGATGAAATGTGCTTAGAGATATGAAAAGGGTGAAGGAAGGTGGAAGAAGAGAACTGATTATGAATGGATGTTTGTTGCCTTATTTTAGAAGCATGAGCTCCTTGTAGTATAAGGGGCAAACATTGTGTTTTGGCTTGATTTTTATAGATGACATTTTTATGTGTTAGGATATTGATTGTGTAATTTAAGTGCAAATATAAATGAATTAAAATCTCAAACATGCATTAGAAATGAAGTGGTTCAAAGAAGAAAGTGTTTAAAAAGTTACTGCCCAAATTTGACATTTTTCGTATATGGCCTCTACAATTTGGTATGAGTGAATAGCTTATAATAATTCATGAATGTAAGATGGAATAGGGTGTTAGAATCAAGAAATTGGCATTTGGTTGCTTGAAAAATGAACAGGAATCTCAAGTATGCAAAACCAAATTTTTAGCCTTGGTAGAATTTTGAACTCGGATTAGAAATGACTTTTAGAGGCCTTAACGTTGTCCAAAAATTCTGTAAAAATACTTGAATCAAAGCTTATTGAGTCTAGTTTTAACGATACCTAGTTCATTTAAAACCAAAAAGTTTAAAGCAGTCAAAATAGGGACGTCATTTACAGGGTCACTGATAAGAAAACCAAAATGAAAGGTCTTGTAAAGTGAATTTGCATACTAAGTTTTCCTATGGTTTAGGACTTTGTTTGCATGGTTTGTTACCTTGATTTATGCATGGATTAAAGGCCTAAATGTAAGTTCTCTTCATGGTTCATAATAAGTCCTATAAGATCATAAAAAGGATGAAGCAAACTAAGGTAGAAGTAAAAGGAAAAGTAAAGTAAAGATTGACCAAATGAATAGTACCTTATACCAAATGAATAGTACCATATACCAACTGAATAATGCATTACCTTACATGTTTTAACCACTTAAAGGAAACATGTTTCAAGCTTCCAAACTTCAAGCTATACCCTTTAAAACCATACTACTCAATCTTATACACTTATAAACACACTTAAAGGTATATAAGGGGCTAGATACAATATGTTGAATTATGAATTTCCTTGATAAATTATGCATGCTGAAATGGTTAAAATCTATGATCTACATGTTCTCATGAATAAGTAAGGCTACCTTAAAGACTTGCATATGAAGGCATGAATGAGTTAAAGTATAAGTCATGCTAATGACATGTAATATTGTAAAAGGGTAACTAATGATACTTAAATACAAATTTTGCATGTATTAAGGACTAGTCATCTATACTTGGCCAAAATGACTATATAATCACTATCATTATTGTGTGATATATAATGGAATGGATTCATGTTTACTTATTCCGCATGAATCAATGTGAATCTATGATTAATGCTATGAATGGATTGGAATGCCTTAAGGTGCTATCATACTTGAATGAAATAAATGGTTTTTTTAAAAGGAATGTGAAATGGAAATGATATAGGTATGGCCAAAGAGACACATACTACTCCTTGGGTACATCATAGGGATAACACTACCATAAGTTTGTGTTTATCACTTCATGATCTTATAAGGTTTTAAAATGATGTTTTATGCTTAAATGCTTATAATACCAGTAGAATGACTTTATATAGTCAATGTTCTCATATGATCAACATTGTACACGATCATTTGAGCATCATTCGCATATCATGTCATGAACCATACAAGCATAAAGGCATATTCATGGCATGTTATAAAGAAGTTATAAGGTGGAAAGGAAGAGAAAGAGATGTTTACAAAGCTATATATTATTAACATATTGGGTCATACAGATAATGGATTCCCTTAAGGAATCATACAGTTTATTCCTCATGAAACCATAAATTAATGATGGGTTCATAGAACTATATAGATGTTATATGTTCCTACGGGAACAAGTACCAGTACATACAGGACCTAGTACGAATTATGCACAATCACAAATGCAGAATGATGTGGCATTATAATTGTGCTATTATATAGATGTATATACTATGATGCTAATATATCCATAATGATTACAAGAAAGTTACAGGGATACTTGTATGGTATCTATTCCTATCTTTACACCGTATATGAATTATTATAGACATGGTACAACATAATATGTTATATTTTGATACAAGCATGATGATACATGACTGTTGGATTCAAAATGGCTTTATTATGATTCCTTTGATGTTTGATCATATCATGTACATATTTTTTATAGCACCACTGAGTTTTATACTTAGCATTTATCATTTGATGAATGTAGGACTAGGACTTACTAATGAGCACATGAATAGTTGATCTATGGTCAACTGGGAGTCAGATTTTGGAGAAAATTTCATTCTCAGAGTGGTATTAGATGCATGTAACATACTCTAGACCAGTTTTAAATTATGTAGCTCTTTTATTAATCATAATGGCAGTAGCACCTTAGTGGTGAAACCCCGATGTGGTTAATCACAATACCACAATACTCTATCATAATATATACATACTTATGACATAGTGGACAATCATATAATATTATATGCCTGACAGATGACATATGATGAATGATGTATGTATGTGATGTGTGACATATTGCTGTGCAATATTTATACCGATGTTTACATATGGTAGTAGAGTTCAAGTACTTATACAATGGTAATGTAATAAATGTTATGCTGTAAAAAATTTTCATGCATCCCTTGTAAGATAATCAATGATTTTCATGCTTAGGAAGTTATTAGTTATTCTACGGGAGCATGTTACACCGGGGGTATAGGTGTGACATTGCTATATGTTATGCATATAGACTTTTTATGCATTATTTGTTATGCATATAGCACTATATGTTGCACATCTCCCTCCTAATTTTACAGAATCCCACATTGTTTACTAATTTTTGGCAACTCATGACCCACGCTTATAAATATAAGCCATATGTTTATGCGAAAAAGGTCCTAAAATTGTTAATTGTGGCCACACTATTCCAAATACACTTATCCTTTAATTAAATATTTAATTAACTTACTAATTAAGATTAAAGACTAATTAATCAACACTTTAAATCCCTAAACTTGTTTGGAATCAAGATCTGAAGCTAATCTTCATTGGTGAGTGTGGAATGCCTTTTCCTTTTCTCATTTTCTCTTAATTTCTTTATGGATTTATGATTTTTTTCTTTTATTTTTCATTGATTGGCTACAATCATGAATGTAACAGTAGCATTCTTAGATTTTTCATAGCTAGAATGATCTATGACACTTATATATTTGCTTGGGTTTATGATTTGATTCATGTTTTTACCAAACGACTTAATGTCCTTTTATTTCTACTCATTACATGTTGCACACATCATAGTACATGCACTGCATATATCCTATATATGTTGAATATCATATTATATACGGTGCATATAGCTAGTGATTTTCTACTATTTTGTAATTTTTCATTCATTTTCAATTATTTTTCATTGCTAATTAAAGTTTTTAGTAGCATTAGTGGTTTCATAGTAACTCTAATGATTTGATTTCATCATTCATTAATGTAATTTGATTAATTTTGGCTTTAAAATTAATTTTCAAGTTAAAAGCTTATTTAATTTGATGTTTATTACAATTGATATGATTGGACTTGAATTGGATGTGTTTTTCATCTCTAATTAATGTTTGGATGATGTATGTTATACCATGTCATGTCTATGCCATGTCATATTTCATATGTCATGCCTATACCATTTCATATTTCACATGTCATGCTTATGTAATGTCATATTTCATATGTCATGCTTATGCCATGTCATATTTCACATGTCATGCTTATGTCATGTCATATTCCCACATGTCATATCAATGCCATGTTATTTTACATGTCATGCCTAAGTCATGTTATCTTACATGTCATGCTTATGTCATTCTATATTCACCATGATTTCGATATCATATTACCATACCATGATTACTATATCATACTTGTCATACTATATCTTCTATGATTGTTATCATGCTATTGTGTTATATGCTTATTTCATGCTTATGAATGTTCGCCTACTTAGGATAATTAACTTAACTAAAATGGTAAAATCGAACTTAAAACTCTAAAGAAATAGATCTTCACCACTCAAACCTATCTTTAAAGGGTTTGACTTAGCACTCATGCTATGGGTCGGTTTAACCAAGTCTAGAACCATCTGGTGGTGACTCCATGTTATGACTCTTTTGAGTCTTTTTCATTCATCAAAGTAGCCCCCTAAGAAGACTGCATTTCACTGTAAGCGGGCCCTCAATGCTGTCTATCATAAGCCTTACTCTAGGTCATAGCAAAAGCCCCACCCACACATATATTCTTAAATCTCATTCTTTATAAGAATAATAAATATCAAAGAGGCCATTAGAGTATGTTAAGAATAGTGTGTCTACATACTTTATTAGTATATGTCTAGGTTTTCATATGCTTTGCATCATATGGTTCAGATGGCTTGATATTTGATAAAGTACCAACAGCTCCATGCATGTCAAAAATGGAGTTAAAACGCTCTTGCCACTACTTGAAATTTTGGTCATGAACACTTTAATCTTTAAGATGTTAGGAAATAATGTAGCATATGAAATACCATGAATCATAAATACAAAAGGACCATAAGCACGAGGTGTAGAAATAACAATATTAGAGGCCAAAGTAGGTAATATGCAAGTTATGGCATTATTAATAATAGAAGTAGAAGTAGAAGTTGGAGTAGGAGCCATATTATTCCTTAACATTATTGAATAAAATAAGAAAGAAGTTAATAAAGGGAAGTAAGAAATGATAAAGGGTTGAAGCATGATAATTGATTATTGCACTTAATGAATATTTTTTGTGTATAACTTATGTTGACTTTTTGATTTTGATAAATGCTAAAAATTTATTAAGTTTATGTTTATGTTTAATTAATTTAAGTTATTTCTTACTTAGATGTTTTTATTAAATTTCATGTATTGGAATAAATATTTTATATTAATGAATATGTTAAGCAAATCACATTTTCTTGATCTATGTGATTTGTTATTATTTTTCATTTGGTAATTATTATTAATTATATTTTTTCACTTGGTAATTATCTTAATAAATCATGTTGACTTATTTTTTTGGTAATTACTTTTATCAATCACATGATTATTGGATCTTAATGGATAAATTTTCTTATTTGGTATTTATCTTAAGTGATTTATTTGACTTCATAATTATCATATGGATTTATCTTTTGAATAGATAAGATAACTATTTATTATTATATTATTTTGATTTTATTTCCAAAAAAGATTTTTCATAGATTTTAAATTTCAAAAATTGAATTGGAAGCAAGATTAGACTTATTGGAAAATAGAATTCAATAGTTACATTGATGGAGTTTTCCAATGACTTATAGAAGAAGATTATGAGGAATATTCATCTTTAGGAGTTTTAATTAAGGTAGTTTTCTTAGAATCTTTGTTAAGGAAATTTTGAGAATACTTACCTTATGAAGTTCAAATCAAAATACAATATTTCCTCTTCTCATAAAATAATATTTAGATATACTTCCATATTCTAAAATGTTAAGTTTTAAAAATCATATTTGGTAACAAATCTATCTGTCACATGAAATCAACTTACTGATTTAATGTAACAGAAAGATATTTTCATATTGATTTTAATAAAACTTACATATTTATATTCTTTGTATTTTTAGAATATAATTGTCATGCTTTCAAGTATACATATAGGAGCTTCGAAGTTAGAAAGCATAAACAATAAGAGAAAATGAAAAAGATTTAATTTATAACATCTTTAAAGTATTTTCAAAGAGATCATCATTTGAATACTTATTCTCAATCTTTTCATATGATTTGTAATGAGTGTGAGAATTTTTTTCTTAAATCATTTTGATTATTATAAAAGGTTATCAAGTTAGCCTTATGAGAAAACTTGAAGAGGTTATAAGTAAACCTATTGAAAACTTAAGGTTCAAGTTTAGCTTGCTAGAAACTCATTAAGAGTTACCAAGTTAGCTTATTGTACACTTAAAGAGGTTGCTAATTAGCCTTGAAAACTATTGTTGTAAAGGTTCTAAGTTAGTGTTGAAAACTTATTGTTAGTTTTAATGGAGCCTCAAACTTGGTTTTAAGAGAATGTATGCAGGAATTAGGCCAAACCATTATATATCATGTGTCCATTATTCTTCTCTCTTCTTCTCATTTAATTAGCTTGCTAATTTTAACTATTTGATTTCCAAAAGGCCTTTTATAAAGGTTTTTCACTTTAATTAATCTAGTATTTTCTGAAAGGGAATTTTCAAAAATCAATGAAGTTATTTCTACAATTATGATTTAGTTTTGAATTGGTTTATTTTGATAAAATAGTTTTCTAAAGTTTATTTTAGTTTACTAATTTCAAAAATAGTATACTAGTTTTGAAAATAGTTTGCTAAAATTATTTTAAATTTTTTGAAGTTTATCAATTTACCACCTTCATGACCATTGTTTTTAGGATTAACATTTGGTATTAAAGCTTGTCTCTATTTTGCAGGTTTAACAGCCTAAGAGAGATCAAATGGCAACTAGTTTGAGTGGCAACATGGTTCTTGCTCAAAATGTTAAAGGATATTCTACATCAAGACCTCCTTTGTTCAATGGAATAAACTACTCATATTGGAAGACTAAAATGAGAAACTTTATTCAATCAGTTAACATTGAATATTGGAAAAACATCTTGTTTGGTGTAATACTACATACCAAATTGGATGAAAGTAATTACACCAATGCAAATTGGAAACTTATCCAAGCTAATTCTAATACTGTAAATTTTTTACATTATGTTCTTGATGTAAATGAATATAGCCATGTTTTGGATTGTACCATAGGACAACAGATTTTGAAGAAACTTGAGGTTACTTATAAAGGAATGAATTAAGTCAAGGAGTCAAAGATTAACATCTTATTATGTAACTATGAAATATTTTCTATGCGACCTAATGAAAATATAGCATAAATAAGAACTAGATTTATAGGCATAATGTATAAGCTAAAGAATCTTGAAAGGGACATTTCAGAAGATCCTTAGATCATTACTTGAGAAGTATGAATCAAAAGTGATTATTTTGTATGAGGTAAAGGATTTCACTAAGTTCACTTATGATGAACTTATTGGCTTGCTACTTGCACATTAAATTATTCTTGATAAGAAAAAGGAAAACAATGAAGATAAAAAGAAAAAGTCCATTGCACTAAAAGCTTTATCAAGTGATGATGAAGATGATGTTGTCATGCTTAAACAAAGATTTAAAAAATATTTTAAGAAAGGTGATAAGTTTTCAAAAAGAAAAGGCAAAAAGAAACTTCAGCCAAAAGAAGAGTAGCATGCTAAAAAGAAGCAACATAAAGTAGTCTACTATGAATGTAATGATCTTAAACATATCAAGCCAAAGTGTCTGAAATTGAAAAAGAAATATTCAAAGAAGAAAAAGGCTATGGTGGCTACATGGAGTGATAATAATGATTCTAGTTTAGAATCTGAATTTGAATAAAAAGTAACAAACATATGCTTTATAAAAAAAAGTGATAATGAAAGTGAATATAAGGATGATCAACAAGAGGTAAATAATTATCCCTACCTTATCATGAACTTGAAAAAGGTTTTGAAGAATTTTTTTTAAGTTTTCAAAATTAGGTAAAAAGCATTTAGTTTTGAAAAAAAAGATTTTAAATCTATTCAAGAAGAAAATTCTATTTTGAGGATTGAAAAAGAAAAACTAGAATCCAAAATTAGCAAGGTAGTTTTAGATAACAACATTTTGAAAATGGATTTCAAAAATCTAAATAATGAAAAAGAAGTTTTTAGATTAAGATTGTAAGTTCTTAAAGGAAAACAAGTTTATCATGATTCACATGTTTTTAAATTCGAGAAAAATATAATATTTTCCAAAAAAGAACATATGCTTTTAATTCAAACATAAGATGTTTTCATTATAATTATTATGGACATTATTCCTATGTTTGTAGTTTTAAGATAGATGGTTTGAGAGATAAAAAGGTTCGGATACTTAAGAGAAATCAAACTTATACTAATGTGAAAGGACCCAATACATGTTGGGTACTAAAAATAGCTATCTAATTGCAGGTTTGTCTAATAATCTAGGACAATAATGATAAATGGTACATGGATAATGCTTTTTCAAGGCATATGACTAGTGATAAAGAAAGTTCATCAGAATAATAATGAAAGCAAATGATAAAGTGAGCTTTGGAGATAAAATCAAAGCAAAGATTATTGGAAAATGAGACGTTGGATCAACACCTTTCATTGAGGATGTCTCATTGGTTAAAGGATTCAAATTCAACCTCCTAAGTGTAAGTTAATTTTATGATAAAGGTAAAAGAGTTATTTTTAAATCTACTCATTATGAAGTTTAAGATGTGAATGATAATAGCATGTTATTTATTGGTAAGGGACATGATAATATTTATTTAGTTGATTTGAATGATGTAAATGAGAAATGTTTGATTTCATATCATCATGATAGTTGGTTATAGCATCGTAGACTAGGTCATGTGAGCATGCATTTAATTTCAAAACTTTCAAAGAAAAATCTTATTAATGGTTTGCCAAAATTAAAGTTCAAAAAATATCACATTTATAGTGCATGTCAACTTAGTAAACAAACTAAAAATTCTTCAAAAATTAAAGGCATGATTTCTACATCCAAACCTTTGGAACTTTTGTATTTTGATCTTTTTAGTCCCATTTCACCTATTAGTCTCGATGATAGATCATATGTATTTATGATTATTAATGATTATTTGAGATTTATATGGACCCTCTTCCTAGCTTATAAGGATGAGGCATTTAACAAGTTTGTTCACTTTTGTAAGAGAGTTTAAAAATTAATAAGGCCACAAAATCATTTTTATGAGGAGTAATCATGGAATAGAATTGAAAAATAAATCCTTTAAGGATTATTATAATAAACATGGTATTACTCATTACTTTTCAGCACCAAGGACTCCATAATGGATTAGAGTGGTTAAAAGGAAGAATTAGACTTTACAAGAGATGATAAGAACTATGCTTAGTGAAAGTAGCTTGCCAAAATACTTTTAGACTGAAGCAATCAATACATCATGCTACATTCTTAATTATGCTCTAGTAAGATCTATTTTGAAAAAGACACCATATGAATTGATGAAAGGTAGAAAACTTAATGTAAGTTATTTTCTTATATTTGGTTGTAAACATTTTGTTTTGAATAATTGTAAAAATCAGCATGCTAAATTTAATGCTAAATCAAATGAAGTAGTATTTCTTGGTAATTCTCATCAAAGTAAAGCATATAACGTGTTTAATAAATGTACTATGACTGTTAAAGAATTTATACATATGGTTTTTGATTAGGTTAATTAGAGTCTACCTAGTAAAGATTTTATTGATGATGATGTTACAGGAAATAATATTAGCATGCAAGAAATCAATATGCTAATTTGGCAAAAGAACAAAATCAATCAGCTAAATTTCCTAATGAACAACAAAATGTAGAATAAATGATTGAGAACATAATCTTCCTAAGGTATGGAAATACCATATGAATAATGCAAAGGAAGATATGTTAATTGATCTATTTAAGAAGATGATGATAAGATCTCAAATAAGAAATCTTATAGGGAACATTTCTTTCACTTCTCTAATTGAGCCAAAGTATGTATTTGTAGCTCAAAATAATGAAAACTAGATCAAGCAGAGTTAAGCTAGTTTAAAAGAAACAAAGTATGGACACTTGTTCCTAAGCTAAAGGATCATACAATCATTGGAATAAGATAGGTGTTTGAAAACAAGCTTGATGAGAAAGGTAATGTGGTTTGAAACAAGGCAAGGTTAGTTGCTTAAGGTTACAACAAAGAGGAAGGCATCGAATTTGATGAGATTTTTGGTCTGATTACTATACTTAAAGTAATTCACTTATTATGTACATTTACATCTAATAAAAATTTCATGCTTTATCAAATGGATATGAAAAGTGCATTTTTGAATAGTTTTATAAAAAAAGAAGTTTATGTAAAATAACCTCTTAGTTTTAAAGATTTTGAAAAATCAAATTATATTTTTAAACTAACAAAAGTGTTGTACAATCTTAAGCAAGCCCTTAGAGCTTGATATGATAGACTTGTCATATTTTTGTTAGAAATGGTTTTACTAAAGGTAAAATTGATATAACTTTATTTACAAAACATCATAAGCATAACATACTTATTTTTCAAACATATATTGATGATATTATCTTTGGATCAACTAATGAGCTTATGTGTAAGACTTAGTGGTACGAGCTATAAAACATAAACAAACATGTCAAGTATCAGGCAATACGATGCAATGCTATGATGTCCCGTTTCTGTTCCTGTTCTGTACTCACTTCCCTCTTTCCGTTTTCCCTTATTGTGCACAATATATATTCTCATACTGGATCCCTATGTACCGGTACTCAACTCCTGAAGGAGGAAAACTGTAATCCTGGCCCGTAGGCCCTTTATTATCCCTATGTCTCAAGACTCAACTCCCGTAGGAGGAATATAATATACGATTCCATTATGGAATCCTAAAATATATGATCCAACATGCCTTTCCTCATTTTCTCTCGCTCTGTCTTAGCATTCACGTTCCCAAATGTCATGAATATGCTCACATGCGAGAGTGTCAAATGGAATCTCAAGCAAAATCATGAAACAAATCAAATCATGAGCTCATACCATCAAGGAATAGGAAAATACGGGAATTCAATCCCCAATCATCAAGTACTAAGCCATACTTGGCTTAAAAACAATCAAAGAAGCAAAGAACAACTAATACTCAACAATCCCAACTAGAACGAGCTAGTACTAACCTGTTAGAAGTAAAGCTGCTAA
>CANYBF012210153.1:0-17105 GCA_948192965.1 Dalechampia spathulata
TGGGAATAAAAAGTAGGGAGCAAGGTAAAGATCCGAGTCTTCCACGAGTCGTGTATGGTGTACACGACTCGTGTACGACTCGGGGGATGCAAAGTATGAAGGTGATGAAGGTTGTCGAGTCACACACGACTCGTGTGTGATGTACACGAGTTGTGTATGACTCGTGGGAATTTTGGAAGAAGTGTTTAAGGGAGGACGAGACCTACACGAGTCGTGTAAGTCATACACGAGTCGTGTAGGACTCGTGGGAACAAGAAAAAACATCCTAAAAACTATACAAAAATAAAATTAAAAAGAGAAAATAATTTTCTAGTACTAAAACTACTAAATGGGAATAAAATGGAACCTAGTAAACTTACTCAATACAACTAATTCTAAATATATTAAGCTAGCTTTAAAATAAAGTAGACTAATCTATAAAACAATGCATATTATGCAAGAAAAAGGATGAATATGATCTAAGTATATGAATGATGTATGTTATGTGGAGTATGGTTCTAAATTATACAAATTACCATGCAATATGATGTCAAAACCACTGGAAACGAATGAAAACATGATCGACATAGTTACTTAGGAATGAAGAAACATATTGATAATGCAAGTTATCAAGTATTTTTTTATTTTTACAAATTTTTTTATGTCTTTCTTTTAATTAAAATTTATAATTAAATTTAATTTCTTGCTAGTTTAATATTTTGGTTGTATCATGTGCTTCGATGTGCTTTGATTGTATCTATAAAAATTCTTTTTTTTTTGTTTTTTAGGAGGGGTTTGATATTCTTTTGTCTAAGTTCATGATTTGAATAAATTTTTTTTATTGATTTGTTCATAATATGTTTCCTCTCTATTAAAAAGACTGTTAATACTTTATATAGACTTAAAAGGTTAAACTAACCTTAGTTAGTTATTAGTTAAAAGATGAAGTCTAATGGATAGGAGTTAAGGAGTGGAAATATTCAAGATTTGTCTCAAATATACTATAAATAGAATCCAATCTCTTTCATTTCTTTGTATTTTATATTTTATTTCATATTCTTTTTCTATTTCTTAGAGCTCAGCTAAGGAATGTACACAGTACAAAGTTTACGATGAAGAATTCGTTTAGTTCATTCTATTAACTTAATTTGTCAAAAATCAATATCTTCAAAATTTGAGAATTTAATGAATATCTAATTATATTATATTATTTTTTTATTTAGTCTATCCATAATAATACGTAATATAAATGAAA
Source organism: Dalechampia spathulata (assembly GCA_948192965.1). Lineage (NCBI taxonomy): Eukaryota > Viridiplantae > Streptophyta > Magnoliopsida > Malpighiales > Euphorbiaceae > Dalechampia > Dalechampia spathulata. The sequence continues at coordinate 1,235 of CANYBF012210153.1, forward strand.
TTTCAATGACTTCATTAATCTATAAGAAAATAAATAAATATTCCATGAATATTTATACTTGAAAGATTGAAAATTAATTTCTTATTATTGCAAATACTTATTAATACATGTTCATTGACATTGAGGATATCCCCTTGAAGCGAGAAATTTGATAATATTTTTTATTAGCTTCTTTGCATTTCTAATAAATTATTTCATAATTGGTATGTTTGACATAAAAATACGACCTTACATGTATTCGGATACAACCTATAAACCCCAAGGAAACTTGGACATTTATTAAGTAAACCATATCCATAATTTATTTTTATACTCGAAAAAATAAAAATTTTGAGAGGTTCAATTCCATAATTTTCATTTTTATTGGTTTTCTTATAATTGGGTTAATTTATTAGTAACAGGAATACTCAAAACAAACACATTATGAAGCTGCATTACGCCCCTTTCAATTTGTTTACAATATAATTGTAAAGAATAAAAATTTATATATTCCTTCATGAATCATTCATTTCTTTTTCTTAAATTATATTTATTAATAATTTTATAGTTTGAATGTAAAAGTGTTTCTTATAAAGTTTTAATGGTCGAGTTAATCTTCATCGTTAGAAAATAGGAATGTAAAGTGTAAACGAATTGAGCTACTCATGAGTTATTTGAAATTCAATTTGATAAAAATTTATTTAAGATCATTTAATAAATGATCTAAACTTAAACTAAATAATACTTAACTCATTTAAGCTCGTAAGCTAACTTGATAAGAAATTTATGAGCTAACTCGTTAATTTATATAAAAAATTTTAATTTTAAATATATAATTTATAAATTTATAATCATATAGATATATAAAAATATTTTTTAAAAAATATTCATGAAATATAATACTTTTATATTTTTAAATAAGAATTAAATACTTTATTTTATAATTTATATTTATTATACTCGTTTAAGATCCGATTGAAAAATTCTAACTTTAGCTCACTTAATTATAAATGAACTAAAATTAAATAAGGTAAAGCTGAACTTGACTCATTTATACTCCTATTAAAAAAAATTTAGAATAATTATTAAAATGAATATTGTATGATTTTTTTTTAAAAATAATTTACTTATAAAATAACGATTTTTTATATTAATTCCAGAATAAACCTTTTTGTATTGCATAATAAATATTTTTTTGATAAATTTCTTTTATAAAATGTTTTCATTTGACATTTTTCAAAATTTTTCCCTCTATCAATTCAAATTAAAAAAAAATTAATTACATTTATTTAATCCATTTGACCTTTCAAATTTTCTGCGGTAATAATATAGACGTTTAGACTTTGATTTAATTTTGTTTAAAAATTTATTTTATTTAATGATTTAGATATAAAATTTAAAAATTTATTTAAATTAAACATGATTATTTAGAATTTACAGATAAATTTTATAATTAAATTTATTTGAGAGGATTTTGGACGTTTTCAATTTTCATTTGTCCAGCTTGTCATACCTGACTCCATCATGCATGCTTCATTAACATAAATTAAAAGTCTTTAATTATGTACCCAAGACAGACACCTTTATATTTATATGTCAAACTACGCCGTTTAACAGTAATGTCTAAATATAATTAATAATTAAAATTTAGTGATAATCCAACTTCAAATTATTAAATATTTAAAAGCAAGGATTAATAATATAATTGAATTAAGTTAGAAGGTATTTAAAATAATATGTTAAAAATATTATTTAGATTTTTTAAGTTGATGTGTAACGTTGTTTAAATATCAAAACTTTTTCATATAAAATATTTTTTAAATATTAAATAAATATAATAATAAAAATTTAACATTATATTAAATATTGAATGTATAAAATCAATTCAAACCTTGTTTATCAAATAATTTATATATAAAATTCTAAAAATTTTCAATATTTATTAATTTTCAGCATTTAATTTTTAGTTTTATAAAATACTATTATTATTTTTAAGTTAGAGAATATATATATATATTTGAATAAAATAAAAATATTTGACTTAATTTTTAAAAATAATAATTTTATTATAAAAATTGAACCAAATAAAAAATAACTAAAAATCAAATTGTATTTCAAATAAGTTTCTACTAATATAACCAATGTGTAGCATGAAAAGGTTGAAACAATTAGAACCCCACGATTTCTTTCTCTTATGCTACTCCATCCTTTCTGCACGATTTTGGATAAAGGCCTCTATCAACGGATAGAAACAAACCATGAAAACCACAGGAATATTTGCCTAGCTCCTTTTCAATTATATATATATTTAAATTAATTATATATTTTTTCAATTTTTAGAATTTAACTTTCAGGCATCATTTATTTTCTTATATAGTTCGTAATATTTTATAAAATATTTTTATTTTATTTGTAAAATTACTTATTTTCTTATTTATAATAATGAATATATATTAAATTGTTGATGGAACTGAAAATTTTATTAATCATTAATTGAATTGACATTTTAGTCTTTGATCGCCGCTGATTTACAGAATTAATTAATCAATTTAACAAATCTAACGGTCATAGTCCACCTTAATTATTTAATAGTCTCCTGAGGCTGTACACGTGTTTAAATAATTATTTTAAATTCCGGTTTAATTTTAATACTAATTATTAATTTATCTACCAAGAGAGTGTTAAACAGAATAATTATTTAATAAACACCTGCTTATTATTCTAAAGATGAAGATTAAGTTTTTTAATCACCGACTTGGTTCATCATATATTTCACATAAAATAAAAGGGCAAGATTTTTCTGATAATTCGAAAAAACAAAAATTACAAAGATATCACATTTTTAAATTATGTTATAAACATTAGACTTTTAAAAATTATTATTGCTTTCAATTTTTAATAAGTTTAATAACAGTAATGTAGAATTGAAAAAATCCATATATATTTAATAACTATTTAAAATAATAATAATAATAAGATTATATTAAATTATGCTTAGAAAATCGATTAAAATGATTTAACATATTATAATTGCATAAATTAAGTAAATTTAAATTAATATAATATGAAATTTATTAGCTAGAAAATAAATAAATCTTTATAATAAAAATAAAATAAAATTTTATTAGTATTAAAAATTGATATAATATAAAATCAATAGAAATATAAAAAATTATTAGCAGATAGAGGCTGCTATTATTTTTATAAAAAAAATTTATAAATAACTTTAAAATTATCCATGAGTTTTATCAATATTTTATAAAATTCATTTTTTTATTACATTTTGGAAAATTGGGACAGATTTAGATAAAATTAAATTACATCCAGTTTAAGACATAATAATAATAATAATAATAATAATAATAATAATAATAATAATAATAAAAAAACTTTTTGATATTAAAATTTAAACTAATAATTTACTAGAAAATTCAACCGTACTAAAGCTTCCAGAAAATGGGAAAAATTAAGTAGGAAAAGGGAATATAGAAATACGGAGTCGCCACCGCGTACCTTACACGTCCATTAGGTTTTCTCTTCTTCATCTTCTTCGTCTTCTTATTCTTCTTCTTCTTCTTCTTCTTCTTCTAATTTACATTTTATCTTTCTATTTCGCTCTCATTTTCAATCCGGTAATGTCTATTTTCTTTTTTTTGCCCTTCTATGCAAACACGTCTTTCTTGATCTGATTTTTTAGTTTTTTTTTTCCAATTTTATTCCTGGATGTTCCGTAATTTAATATTGATTTGTTTTGATCTTTTCTCTCTCCCTCTTTTTGTTTGTTACTTAATTTAGCTGAATTTTTTTATTTTTGATTTGATTTGGAAGTGTGTTCTTCTTTGCTGGAAGATTCAGGTTGTAATGATTGTTTTTATCTCAAATCAATACGGAACAAATGAGAAATGCTGTTTCTGTTATTTTTATTATATATTTTTATTATTTTTAGTTAAATTAATAGGATTTCGGGTCTCATTAGTAGTGGCTTAGTGAAAATTTTTTCAGATTTATTGTTTATTTACTTCGTTGATTGGAGGTGTTTCAATGCTGTCATCATATCCATGCATGTGTCGTTTTTTTTTTTTTTTGTAATCTTTGATCGGAAACTTTATGAGTGACTTCGAAATTGATTTAGATTATGATTGTTTTCAGTACAATGTTTTGTTTGGCAGAATCAACTGAAATTACCATATTAATGTTTTATGCATCTAATTACTCCTCGTTAAGCTTGTGTTTATCATCGGAAAATGTTGATATAGCCGTGTTGTTGATTTTTCTTGTTTTGAAGTTGTAATTTTTTGTTTTTACTTGGTTGAATAGATCTTGTTATCCTTCAAGAGGTATTTACATATGCTACAGCTTGAGGCTTGATCAGGGGACAATTCTCAACAATCGATAGATACTCAATGACTTGGTTTAGAGCTGGTACCAGCGTGGCAAGGCTTGCCATTAAAAGAACTTTGTGTCAGACTTCATCTTACACCACTAGAGCAAGGGTTATTCCTTCTCAGAATCGATGTTTTCATTCGACTGTCTTTAAGTCACAGGAACAATCTGCACCTGTCCCACGTCCTGTACCCCTTTCTAGGCTAACTGACAGCTTCTTAGATGGAACCAGTAGTGTTTACTTGGAGGAGCTACAGCGTGCTTGGGAAGCTGACCCAAATAGTGTTGATGATTCATGGGACAATTTCTTCAGGAATTTTGTTGGTCAGGCAGCCACATCTCCTGGAATTTCAGGCCAGACAATTCAGGAGAGTATGCGATTGTTGTTGCTTGTGAGGGCTTACCAAGTTAATGGTCACATGAAGGCTAAGTTGGATCCCTTAGGATTGGAAGAAAGAGAAATCCCTGAGGATTTGGATCCTGCTCTTTATGGGTTCACAGAAGCTGACCTCGATAGAGAATTCTTTTTGGGAGTGTGGAGAATGGCAGGGTTTTTGTCTGAAAACCGCCCCGTGCAGACTCTAAGGTCTATATTGACTCGCCTGGAGCAAGCTTATTGTGGAAGCATCGGCTTTGAATATATGCATATTTCAGATCGTGAAAGATGCAATTGGCTGAGAGACAAGATAGAAACCCCGACTCCCATGCAGTACAATCGCCAGCGTCGTGAAGTTATTTTAGATCGGTTAATATGGAGTACACAATTTGAAAACTTCTTGGCAACCAAGTGGAAATCAGCTAAGAGGTTTGGGCTTGAAGGTGGGGAAACTCTGATCCCTGGCATGAAGGAGATGTTTGATAGGGCAGCTGATCTTGGGGTTGAGAGCATTGTTATTGGAATGCCTCATAGAGGAAGATTAAATGTTCTTGGTAATGTTGTTCGAAAGCCACTTCGTCAAATATTTAGTGAGTTTAGTGGTGGCACAAAGCCCGTGGACGAGGTTGGCCTGTACACAGGAACTGGTGACGTCAAATATCACTTGGGAACTTCTTATGACCGTCCAACCAGAGGCGGTAAAAGAATACACTTATCTTTGGTTGCGAATCCTAGTCACTTGGAGGCTGTGGATCCTGTTGTTGTTGGAAAGACTAGAGCCAAACAATATTACTCAAATGATGAGGATAGGACAAAAAATATGGGTATTTTGATTCATGGTGATGGTAGTTTTGCTGGCCAAGGTGTAGTTTATGAAACTCTACATCTTAGTGCACTGCCAAACTACACAACTGGTGGGACCATACACATTGTGGTGAATAACCAAGTTGCTTTTACCACTGATCCAAGGGCAGGCAGATCTTCTCAGTATTGCACGGATGTTGCCAAGGCTTTGGATGCTCCTATCTTTCATGTAAATGGCGATGATGTAGAGGCAGTTGTTCATGCCTGTGAACTTGCAGCTGAATGGCGCCAGACTTTTCATTCAGATGTTGTGGTTGATTTGGTTTGTTACCGTCGATTTGGGCATAATGAGATCGATGAACCATCTTTCACACAGCCCAAAATGTATCAGGTTAGCACTCTAATGTTTTAAAACTCAAAATCTTCCTCCATGCATCCAGTCTTTTTCCTTCCCGCATTCTAGAATGTTTTTCTGTGTCTAGTTTGAGCATGATCCTTTGTATTAAACTTAGTTCTCAATGTTGAGATTCTTTTTCTCATTTCAGGGCTTTGTGTCTGGATATTCTATCAATGACATACATTGCATTTCCATCATGTTATGCAAACATCTCACGCTTATTACTTGATTGTCTGAGCAGGTTATTCGAGATCATCCGTCGTCCCTTGAGATTTACAAGAACAAGCTCCTAAAATCTGCGCAGGTAGGGGAGGAGGATATGGGCAGGATACAAGAGAAAGTCAATAAAATCCTGAATGAAGAATTCTTGGCCAGCAAAGATTATATTCCTAAAAGAAGAGATTGGCTTTCATCTCACTGGGCTGGGTTTAAGTCACCCGAACAGCTTTCACGTATCCGCAACACTGGGTATGCCAGCACCCTTGTTAATTTTTAGTGTTGGTGCTGCCACCGAGTAGAGCATTTTTAATACTCAAAAGCTTTATCTTGCTGTTATGCAGGGTGAATCCTGATATCTTGAAGACTGTTGGAAGAGCAATCACTACTCTACCAGAAAATTTTAAGCCCCACAGAGGCGTTAAGAAGATTTATGAACAACGTGCACAAATGATTGAAACTGGGGAAGGAATTGACTGGGCTGTTGGAGAGGCTCTGGCTTTTGCCACTTTGCTCATTGAAGGTAATCATGTTCGACTAAGCGGTCAGGATGTTGAAAGAGGTACATTCAGTCACCGACATTCAGTAATTCATGATCAAGAAACTGGGCAGCAATATTGCCCTCTAGACCATGTCAAAATTGGCCAAAATGAGGAGATGTTTACTGTCAGCAACAGGTACTGATAGTCCATAAAATGTTTTCATTGTTCATCTCTGTTGAAAGTGAAATGGTGTATTTATATTTTAATTGATATTTTCTTCATTTGTGAGTATTTTGGTGACAATTTTCTTGTTTGATGACCTGATGGACTATACTGTATGTTGATTGAGAATTTGATATGTATGTTAATTTCATGCTTTAAGATGCCTTTTTTAGTAATAACTAGGACGCTGTATTTTTTTCCTCAGTTCTCTTTCAGAATTTGGTGTTCTTGGATTTGAGTTGGGCTACTCAATGGAAAGCCCCAATTCTCTGGTAATCTGGGAGGCTCAGTTTGGTGACTTTGCTAATGGGGCTCAAGTGATATTTGATCAGTTCTTGAGCAGTGGAGAATCAAAGTGGTTGCGTCAGACTGGGCTTGTTGTGCTTCTACCTCATGGATATGATGGTCAGGGTCCTGAACATTCAAGCGCGCGGTTGGAACGTTACCTTCAGGTATTACCTGGAAAAGTGTGTATTGTTATAGGTATACATCAGTGATCAGTCCTGTCCTGTTCTCATTCTTTTTTTATTCATATGACTAGAACTTCGAACTGTGAGGATGCCTTTTTTTCTTTCCTGAACCATGTGTACGTGGTCCTCTCTTCCTGTTCATGTCAGCATTGATCAATTAGTGCATTACCGTTGTTTATTGAAGGTTTTTCATGGGACTGTTGAAACAGTTCCGTTCGCATTTCATTTGATAATCATTTTCCTCTTAAGAGATTGACAATGTGGTTTGCAACACCGAATTCATTTGAGGGGCTGTGTAATGATGGTATTTTAGATCAAGGGCCTAGTAGCAGAGCGACCTGTTGTCCACATCTTCTACATTTCATGTAGTTGCGTGATTTGAATCTATCCTGGTCTGCATGGAACTTAATCTGAGCTAATATAATCAATGTATATATTGTTGCAGATGAGTGATGACAATCCCTATGTGATTCCTGAAATGGACCCTACCCTTCGGAAACAAATTCAGGAATGTAACTGGCAGGTCGTGAATGTCACTACCCCTGCAAATTACTTCCATGTCTTGCGGCGTCAGGTGAGTGCAATTAGTTAACTGCTCCTTGAACCAATTTCCAATCATGGACGGGTGTCTTCATTTTCTTACGTTATCTTGTTTCACATGCAGTTACACAGGGATTTCCGGAAGCCACTCATTGTGATGGCTCCCAAAAACTTACTTCGTCATAAGGACTGCAAATCAAATTTGTCCGAGTTTGATGACGTTCAGGGCCATCCAGGATTTGACAAACAGGGAACCAGATTTAAGCGTCTGATAAAGGATCAGAATTACCATTCTGATCTTGAAGAGGGTATCAGACGTCTGGTTCTATGCTCTGGAAAGGTGTGTAATACGTTTTCTGCATTGTCGTGTACTTTTCTCTTGCATTTCCTTTAATCTTACTCCCATTCTGAATACCTACAATATATTATTTTTCACACTTGAAACTCTTGCTTGCAGGTTTATTATGAGCTTGATGAAGAACGCAAAAAGATTGGTGCCAAAGACATTGCCATTTGTAGGGTGGAGCAACTTTGTCCATTCCCGTATGATCTCATTCAGCGTGAACTAAGGCGATATCCAAGTATGTTCCCAATCTTGCAATGAGATATTCTTCTTTGTTAAATATTAAGTTTGGTAACCATGATGGTAGGGGGCAATTTGATAGATTTCTCGCCATTGATTGGTTCACTCGGGCAATCTAATAGAATTCTTGTTGACAGTTACTGCTGCTACAAATTGACACTAAAATTTTCTCCCTGTTTATCCAGATGCTGAGATTGTTTGGTGCCAGGAGGAGCCGATGAACATGGGTGCGTATAGTTACGTTTTGCCCCGCCTTTGCACAGCCGTGAAAGCATTGCAAAGAGGATCCATCGAGGACATCAAGTACATTGGGCGCGCTCCATCTGCTGCAACAGCCACTGGTTTCTTCCAGGTGCATGCCAAAGAGCTGGCTGAACTGTTGCAGAAAACTATGCAACCAGAGCCAATCCACTATCCCTTCTAAAGGAGCAGGCCGTTTGGGAAAGTTTTGAAGGACAAATGTAATGAGCAATAATGGCACATCCATAGATAAATCTCCCTTGATTTGAGGAGACTGAGTATATGGTTTTACAATGATATTCATTTTATACAACCAAGGCTTCATCCTTGGTGAACATGTCCAGTTTGAATGGCAATTGATGGACAATTATTTAGGAATATTGTTCAGTTTTCTTGTTCGTGGTTAAGTTGGCTGTTGTCTTTTGACTTGTGGTATTCAATTATTTTCTGTTTTAATCAATAGAATCATGTTTAGAGAAGGAATGATTCTCAAAACTTGCTTGATGTAGCTTTTTTGAATATTTTTGGTCAAATCTGTAGGAAAGACCAAACCGATTTTGATTAAATATGCTTTTATTTTATTGGAAGATAGATGGTAAATGAAATTTATTATAATATTGATTTATTGGTGAAAAAACACTAAACTTTTGAGTTTTTATAATTTTGAATAAGCCACAAAATCATAAATATTTAGAAAAAATCACGTAGTTATATTTAAAAATTAATGAAATCACACCGATTTTTTACCTATACCAATATTTTACTGCGTAATAAAAAAAGAAAATATTAAAAAATATCAAAAAAATACCAAAATTTTTCTAAAAATTATAAGAATACTAGATTTTCTAAAACATTTAGTAGTTTTTTAAGATCTAGTTATAAGTTTAATATAACTTTGAGGATAGCTTAATACAAGTCTAATGAAGTATTTACAAATTATATAGTATCATCATAAAATAAAAATTCTAATATTTAGACCTGAAAAAAAAAAAGGAAATGATGTTGAAAGAAATGAAATAACGTGGATGGTTTTGGATGAAATTGAAAAGTAGATTATCAAGACCTCTTTGAGTATAATTATTCACGTATTTTATTAAAGGAGTGATTTTTTCATCTATTATAGATCTCATATTACCTTAAAATTCATGCCTTGAATTGTCATAAGAAAATTTCAATTCATTCCATCTTATTAGTAATATATTCGATCAAACCAATGATTTTTTCATCTCATTCATGTTATGCTCTTCTATATCTTATGTTTTCCTATTCTTTCATCAACTCTTTGTTAGAATTGAAAAATTCTATGGTTTAAATTTGAGAAAGGTTAAATCTTTGATGATTTCATGATATATGATTCTATTAAAATTTGTAGATATGAATTCTCTCTTTAAAATCAAGAAAGAGCTTTCATATATCTTATTCTTTTTGGAAGATAGAGGAGCAAAACAATCAGATTTAGTAATAGAAACAACTTTCGAAATGAAATAAGGTAGTTATTGTACGAGGTCTATCCTTTGTACAACTCAGAAAAATGACTCAAAATTCTAATTATATCTAGAATTTTAATGTCAAATAGATCAATATAAAATCATCAAATAAATTAACCTATTCAAACCTACATGAAATTCTAATGATTTGTCAAAAAAAAAAAAAAGAATGATCCTACTTGGATTTGAAAGAAAGTACTTGGGTTTAAAATTTTGATTTTTGACAATAACATTTAGACTTTTATTACAAATGAATTTGAAAAAATTCTTTTTTATTTCTAGAAATCACTGTGTTTTGGTGTTAAAATGGAATATTAAGTCCTCCTCTTTTGGGAAAACACATATAAAGAGATCCATCAACAATTAAGTTAAGTTATTAAGAATTCAACAAACTCCCTCCTTTCTCTATCTAAGAACATAAACTAAAACATTATGGAACTAAAAAGATAGTTATTAAATTATTAGCACCGCATAAAAACATGCATAAACCATAAGCTTTTGAAGTGTAAGTTTTTATTTTTCTAGTTAGAGATCAATATTTTAGGATTAATGTTTATTTGGATACAAATAATACAGAACCATGAATTGATTATTAATTATCTATTTATATTTATTTTTTCATAGAATAAGTTAGTCTTTTTTAGAATAAAATAAAAAACCAGTTGCCTTCATTATGTTGATACCACTATTTTTTATGTTAGATCTTCAAAATCATTCTTGCAAGAGATGCAAACTCTTTTTTTATTTATTTATTTATCTTTAGAGTTGAATACCTCATTCAAGAATCATTTTTTATGTAATACCTAAGAATCAATAAAAAAAAGATAAATCTCTTATTATACATCAGATAGGACTCATTATAAAAATGTCATTTAATTAACCTCTGTTTATTTGAACAATTTCGATTAATCTTATCTCCCTTTTTGATAAGAATCAATATAATTTTCATAAAATAAATATATAAGATTAACAAAATAAAATTAAAAAGGTTGTTTTAGTTTTGAAAAATAAATGGATATAACTCATTATTAATCTAATTTTAATTTTAATTTTAATTTTATTTATGTTGTTTTATATTATAAATTAATTTCATAGATAATTTCTCAATAATAATGCTAGTATGCATTTTGTTTTGGTGATTATTTAGTAAATTTTAATTTTAATATTTATTCTACTTATTTTATTATGTTTTAATATTTTTATGATAAAATATAATATAAAAAATAATAATTTTTACTGAAATGAGAAAAAAATACAAAAATAATTTTAGTCTTATTTGATAAATTTGTTAATATTTGAATTATTTGTACGTCAAAAAATTTTTAAAAATGAATTTTTAAAAAATATCGAGCAACAAATATTGTATAAATTTGTAATATAATTACACTATTAAATCTTACGTTATGAAAAAAATAAACGTAATATTGAACTTTATTTTATTAATAAAAGTCTAATAGAATAATGTTTTAACTACTAAAATAAATCTCAATAATATTTTTTAAAAAGAAATTGTGGTAATAATTATACTAATTTAAGGGAAATGTCTCTAATAAATCTGATTAAAAATCAACCTAAATACGTGTCATATTGCAGCCTCCCGATTCACACATGGCATCGTTACAGACGTCTTTGCCACGTGTCAATGATTGAGTGGAACAAATAACTTTTCTCTACCTGTCACTTTTGACGGTGACCGTGATAAAGCCACCACTCCCACACGCAACGCAAGCAACTCCCATTTTCAATAATAACAATAATAATGATAATAATAATAATAAGCTATCTTTATTAGATAAAAAAAGGATCCATATTCTCTTCTTCGCCCTTTCTGGTTTAACCCTGGATTATCTCTCGTCTTCCCTTTGATAGCATTCTTCTTAGGGGAAATGGTGAGCCGCTTTCTTTTCTACTCCATCTACTTCATCGCTACTCTTATTTTGTTTGTTTGGTTTGTTTCTAGGATTCGTGATGATTATGAGCTGTAATTTTTATTTTTGTTTTGTTCGATCGGGTAATTTCACGATTTTATCATGTTAGTTTTGAGATTTTGAATTCGACTATGATTCTTAGGTTCTTTTTGTTGGTTCACTTATCGTGATTGTTGTTGCATTTTCATTTAGTTTTCAGGAATCAGTGTAATTTGATTTTTATTGGCATGTTTGGTCGAGCTATATTTTACTTGATTGATTGTTTCGCATGTGTTTTTAGATGATAGTGATTGTTGTTATAGAATTTTTTTTTCTGTTGGCACTTTGTTCAGTTGTGCATTTGTCCTTATTTTGTATTTTGGTGTCCGATAAATACGGCACAGTTTGTTGTCTTGCATCATGCGCAACTTAATCAGTTCAAGTTAATTTTCAGTTGGCTATATGTATTCTCTGTTTTTGCAGAAAGTCAATAAATCATGTCAAACCACTTTTCCGATGTTAATTTAGGTTCATCTCTTCCTTTGTTTATCAATCCACATTTATCTGATTAATTTTCGGGTTGAAGCATCATTAGTTTTATCACTCAATTTCTCAGAATATCGTATTTGACCTTACCCCAATAATGCTTACCTGGAGACACCCATCCTTTTCCTAATTTATTTGTCATGAAATCTGTTGTTCTCGTCAGCCTTTATTTTTTTCTAAGAATTTTTTTGGTAGCATTCATCTTAGGGATATGCAGCTCTCATTTCTCAGTACTTGCTACTGTATATCATAGCAAGAATGTATTGCAGTGTGGTAGAAGCTGCGTATGGGTTTATCTTGGAATTTTGCTAGTTAATGGTGCTACGGATTTCTGCTAGTCTATCCAACTCCACTACTTTGACCATTCCTGCTATCACTAATTGTTTGTTGCATATGATTTGTCCTAGTTAAATTTAGTTCGATAATGATTTGGTTTCAAAGTTCTTTAACTTGAACTTCCCTTGTATATTTGTCAATTATGATTTTTTATATATTTTTAAAGGAGTATGTTACATGAAAAAAGAAATTTAGCAAAGGCAGTGCAAGGACTCTTTTCCTTGTTTATTTCAAACTCAAGAATGTTTGGGAAATAAACGGCTTAAATGCAGCAACTGGTTGAAAAATTTTACTAGCTACAGTTCTTTGAGTAGTTTCTTGACCAGCAAATGATATTATATTCCATTCTGTGCTAATTGATTTACCATACCCGTTAATTATTTGATGCTTACAGATGTTTATTTCCATTTGCAGGCAAACGCAGCATCTGGGATAGCTGTGCATGATGACTGCAAACTTAAGTTCTTGGAGTTGAAGGCAAAAAGGACCTATCGTTTCATCGTTTACAAGATCGAATTACTGCAGAAGCAGGTCGTTGTGGAAAAGCTTGGTGAACCAACAGAAAGTTACGATGATTTTGCTGCAAGTCTACCTCCCGATGAGTGCCGATATGCTGTCTATGACTTTGATTATGTGACAGAGGAGAACTGTCAGAAGAGCAGGATTGTTTTTATTGCATGGTAACTGAATTTTGGCGGTTCATTTTTTTAATCCTTTCGTCCTTTTTCTTCTGTTTGATCGTTCCTCCTGTGCAATGTTTGCAGGTCTCCCGATACGGCCAAGGTGAGAAGCAAGATGATTTATGCTAGTTCAAAGGACAGGTTCAAAAGAGAATTAGATGGGATTCAGGTAGAGTTGCAAGCTACCGATCCAACTGAAATGAGTCTTGAGGTTATTAGAAGCCGATCAAATTAAACTGTTTGATGCCTCCAATACAATTGTGCCATTGAGAGCCTACATGATGTGGCTCACTAAAAGTCTACTGTTCATAAAAATTGAAACCTAGAAATTGCATCTGTTAAGTCCTGTCGTGATGATTATACTTGTGGCTTGGCAGGGGTTAGTTTCCCCTTCTAATGTGTATGGTTTGCACAACTCATGATGGTTTGTGGTGGTATAGTTTCTGGGCCGATACACATTCATGGTTCTCGTTGGTTTAAGGGGAAAATAAAGGATCTCCCTCTTCCTGCTTTTGCGTTGCATTTGTTCCTGAGTTTTTGGCTATGTAACAATTTGAAAAATAGGGTCTATGTCATTGGTTTAATTGTTACGATCCGGATTAATCTTGTGACATAATGAGTTATTACAAATTCTTTCAGTGACAAGCTTGTATTTCACTTGCGAATTACGAAGTTATTCGAATCTTACGAGAGAAATCAACAATCGAAACATATCGATGCATTAATGTGTTCTGTCAACACTTGCGATTCCACGCACAGAAATTTCGATGGTTCTAGTTTTGGTTCTTTTCCTGATGATCCTGATGAACTTCTGGCGGTTATAATCCTGAAAGATGTCAATAGTCTAATGATAAAGATCAAGAAACGCGCTGTTTGTTAAGTTTGGAGAAATCAAAAAGATCGGACCCTTTACTGCAGAAAATCCAAACTTTTAAACAAGGTGGTAATGATGGTGAATACCAACTAGTTCTTGGACTCCATTGAATTGGTAGCTGAAACTGAGCTTGACATGGTCTAAATTTGGAATTTAATTCGAGACAACCACCGGTTAAAGTTTCCTGGATTACTTGAATGGGTTCGACAGTTGTCGATGTTGATGGAATTTTGCCTCTGGCTATGGCCGTGGTGATTTCCGTGACAGAATCAACTACAAGCGCTCTTCCTGAAGATGAAAATGCATGCATATGATCAAGCTATTGAACCCTGATGTAACATGGGCCTATCTTTCTGCTGTTGTTAGAACTTATGTTTCCACCAAGCTGACAGGAATTGGTGATGGTCTGTCAGAGGACTACGGTTTTTAGGTGCTGAGTGTCCGCAAGACGCGCGCACGGGGGGTGCGAATCCACTGATTTGGCCTTCCGGGCCCAATCCCATGTGCGTGAGGCCTTGCCCTCTCCTTGGCCCATTTTACCAACTATAGATGCAAGGTCATATTTAAACTTAAAAACTTTGCTTCTTAAAAGGGATGTGGGACAAAGTCTTTTGTAATATACAAAGGCTCCAACAGATGTTATCTTCCATTATGTGCTAGTTGATGGTTGTTGTCGTACCAGTTAATTATTTGTTGCTTACAGATATATTTCTTTCCATTTGCAGGCAAACCTGTCAACTGGGATTATTGTACATGAAGATTGCAAACTTAAGTACTTAGAGCTCAGGGACAACGGCACCTATCGCTACATAGTTTACAAGGTTGAGTTGCCGGAGGACAAGATCGTTGTGGAGAAGCTTGGTGAACCAACCGAAAGTTTGTTGACACTAAAACAAATCTGCAAGAAGAATTATAAAATTTTTATTACAACAAACTCATCACTCTTACAACAAACTCAAAAAAAACTCTCACAACAACACCCAACACTCAAAAGAAGATTTACTTCTTGTTTTTCTTTTTTATTTTGTGATATAATAACTCACAATGAGAGGAGGTATTTATACTACACAAACACACCTAACATTTTACCTAATATACATTATAAAAATCACACACCTAATATTCACCTAACACACTATACATTTTCAATACAATTTTCAAACCTCACCTAACACACCATACAATAATTTTCAAACCTCACCTAACACACCATACAATACAATTTTCAAATCTCACCAAACAACACAATTTTCAAACCTCACCTAACACACCATACAACTTAATTTCAAAACCTCACCTAATAAGTTTATTATTTCAACAGTTACGAGGATTTTGCTGCAAGCATGCCT